>VCII01000604.1:0-45553 GCA_006030095.1 Triplophysa siluroides | reverse complement strand
AACATGCAGATGCACCTTATAATTCTAGATGGCGACATGTCTTCACTATTGTGGAAAGAATATGATGTGTTGTAAAGGCAACACCCAATTCGCTAGAACGGTGACTTCACAAATACAATCAACAACATCAATAATACTATAAAGTTAGTTGAAACTAATATGGCCTTTTATAGACATCTGTTATCAACAAATGTCCCATATGTTGGTAAATGCATAATTGTACATGTACTGATAGGTCAAGAAAAATCTAGAAAAAGTTCATGAGGTGCAAGAAATCATCTAACATCATCAAAATAACAATCAGACGCAACGGAAATAAACTGAATGCACTGTACTTGGATTGGAGTTTAGATTCATCATCTCCACCTGCACATGCTCTCTTGTGTTAAAAGGAAGCCCCACCTGCACACTGCTGGCTCTCTGTCAGTGGCCTCCTGACACTAAGAGTCTCTTCATTTTGGAACACCTGGCCTTGCAGCTGGGACATGAAACAACAGACACTCAGGTGAAGGCTGATCTCTGCTGATCTCACCCTCTCATCAAAAAACACCTCTGTACATCACGAGCAGATGTCTAAATCTAAACTCTCCACCTGGATCTTCAAGGTTTGACGGATTCGATGGCCTGTTTAAAGCTAGATATCTCTTAACAGTCAAATGAAAGTCCCCGAGGGCAAAACTCTGTCTAGACTATATCCAATATGTGTCTCTCTCTATAATGGTTTCTCAAAAATGTCTAAGAGTTTTAGGGTTAATTTAGGTCTAGACAATGATTTGCATCACTTATAGTTTGATGCAGAAAGTTTCATTTTAAGGGGCCTCACAGATCAAATAAAGACTTTAATGTATGTTTCTTTTACTGCTTGTGCAAAAGATGGCTTGATCAATTTACAGAAAATAAACACTGAACAATCATTTCGAAGTAAGAAATTATGTTAATTACTGATAGGCGAATCTATTTGCATCTGTAATCATTTAGTTGAATTACGATAAATAAAAGTGTTACAATGTCTGTGCAATAAACTGTTTTCTAACCCAGATTGCATTTTTATGTAATGACTCGTGACTCATCTTTCATTCTGACATGTCTGTGTTTTTGAAACTATAGAGCCTTACTTAAACATACCACCAAAGATTGCCATTTTCAAACTACATTTGAAATAAGTCCAGTAGTCGCAGGTTCTTGGTACTATGCATAACTGCTTCACAAATTCATTTGAATTAAAATGACACGCTCTTTCACACAGCAATGAGATTATGTTCAATTATCCGCCTAGCTGGTGGTATGGCTCCAGAACTCACATTCACATCATCATAAGTGTGCAAAGCACATACCAATATGAGCATGTTATTGAGACAAATGACAGATGATACTGCATATGCATTCTATAGCTCTATGCAAATTCATATTAAACCTTTGATGAGATTATGTTCTTTACTTTTGAAAACGTTTACTTTTGTATGAAGGCCTGTATGTGGGTTTCTGCTAAAAGTCTTGTGTTTCAAGAAGAAAATACAGTCAGGCTGGTTTGGAACAACAAGTGGTGATTTTAAGATTTCAGTTGGGTAAAGCATCTCTTTAAACCCTGAATTATTATTTAAAGCAAACAGGGGAAAAGCAAGTCTATGGAAGAACCGCCAGGTTTCTCGGATAAAATACATCACTTGTAACTGCCATAAAATCATCAAATAAAATATTAATTCCTGGAGACTTAAATGCCACCATGCTTGGCAAGTCAGTGATGTAATAATGTCTTAATACAGAACGTGAAGTGCGGCTCTCTTTCAGAATGCTGTGATTTGTAATCAAACGGGTTTTGTAAAGCTGAAAAGATTTACACTAAACGTTCTGCCAACCACATGATAATCCCCAACCCTGAATTCACCTTAAGAAAAACATTATAATCACAATAAAGCCTGTGTGCTAATCGTAAAATGAATGGACTGTATTTCATCCCATGTTTCTCTATAATTCATAATTACAGATAAATATGCTTCAGCAGACAACTGGGCACCTGAAGGTCAGAGAAAAATCTGAGCTGCTTTTGCACTTTTTGCACAGGTGCTTCTTGACAACGTGTTTAAAAAGCTTTGAAAAGAAGCCAAGACTATTTACTGACCACAGGTTCTCTTTCTATAGAAATACAGATAAGTGTAATGACCATCTGTATCATTGACCTTCATTCAGCATGGGTATGTCATTGATTGATGTATTTTTTCATTTATTCATTGATTCTTAAGCTCAGTTATTTGTCTGTTCATCTTCCAGTTTGTTTGTTACTTGCTCGCTTTGTTTGTTCATTTCTATAATTTATACATTCTTTATGCTAGGTCTCGCTTTCATTGAATGACTGAATGAATGATTGATTCATCTCCTGGCCAATCTGCATACCACATGGCTATTTTTTCAGCGTTTGTATCACTGAACCGTCGTGAATCTGTCTCACTGTTTTCAGAGACATGGGCATTTCCTTAAAACAATTTACTGCTCTCTAATCTCAGTGATTCTCATGACATGGTCTAATGGAGCTGAACAGCAGTGGCATCTATACAAAGCCTACATCGTTCCACCCACAACTGTCACAACATAGCATGGCTGAAAAAGGTACAACAGCAAGACTAGAAGAAAAGGAAACAATGCCAAAGTTGACAGAAGCCCAGAAAACAACATGAAATTCAATTAGATCCTATTTACCCAGAAAAACATTCTCAGCCTCTGAAGCCACTTTTCTTTGTTGCTGACATAAACAAAAATAGGGTATATGTCGAATGTCACGTGACTAAACCGGTAAACAGGTCTTGTTACATCCGCTTGTTGGTAAAAGTGTAGTAACAGTATTAACTATGAGAGATATCTGTGCATTTTTAAGGTAAGCAGCTAACCTATCTAGCTGTTTCAGTTTTTAAGGAGTTTTATGCTATTTTAATAATTAAATGTATGTGAGAAGAAAAATTAAAAAAGTACACTATATGTCAATCTGTTTTGTGATGGGCATCGATTTTGATCATCTTTGGTTGCTAATTTAAAGGCTTTTTGAGTAAAACGGCTCTTTATGTAATGAAGCGCATACAAAAGACTTAAACCGGATGCGATGACACTTGTTTTCCAGTTTCTGCGCGTCACGTTCGGCATCAACCCAGAAGTTTCATCAAATAGAGAAAGATCAAATCAACAATATATGAATAATATTACAACATCATTTTCATGACCTTATTCCTCCTGATTGATCAAATCAAGCCTCACATTAACTTTTCTGCTCATCTGATCTCATATGGTTCCAACCCGGATGTAAGCCAGGAATTTTTCTGAAACCCCAGAGCATACGCTTCTAAATATTTAAAGAAACAGAAATGTGTTGAAAGTCACCGAATCACAAATTACACAGACTGAAACTCATTAGCACATTTGCATTGCATTTGCTCCCTATTGCACTCTCAGACCCAAATGAATTGTGCACTAGATAAACACCATTAAATGTTGCTTTGAAAACAGAACATTACAAACATCATTTACATTGATCTCATGGTGAGAGCGCAGCGGATTCAAAGATGTTTGAAACAAACCCAGAGAGACTTAAACCTTCTTGTCTAAGTATTGCTTCACTTTTCGAAGAAAATTAGTGTGTAGCTATATCTGTTTTAGGAAAAAAGCTGATAAAAATGTATTGTTTTTACCATTGCCTTGACGTGTCTTTACAGGATGATCCCCCTCCAAAAATAATCAGATGTAAGCGACAAACAGACCAACAGACTGTCACAAGCTACAAAAGCTTTCTATCTTTGCTTACAAACAAAGTAAATTATTACTGTGACTATGACAGCAAGGTAGTGATGAAGAGGATGGCCTATTAACTGCTGTATCCATGGCAACAAAGTACAAATCAAGCCATCAAACATTTGTTCATGAAAACCTTAATCTATCGCACCAGAGCAAGATGAAAACTCAGGAAAATTCATACTGGCTAAAATTTGTTAAATGAATCATGTCCAGCCCACGGAACATTCTCAGTATGACAGTACATTTCATTCCAGACTCTAAAACCACTTCTAAATTAGGCTGAAGACATCCAGTTAGATTTTTAAAAAGAAACCCTGTAGGAGTCTCCGTATCTAGCAAGTCCCTAGGAGTTAATTTGCCATGCCTACGCCATATAGAGCGGCCATTACTTCCTATGGCGGAACACGGGTGTGAGAGTTTTTCACACAACATTAATATCTACACTGCTGTACTATCAGCCAAATGTCAGACTTGAAAAAAACCTTGCAGATGGTAGAGTTCATTACATTCTTTTCTATAATTAGATGAGTAATGACAGATGGGCACAGAGAGTAAATACTTCAAACCTATCATGACACCTCTTCATCAGATTTTTTTGTAGCAGGTGCTTTTGTGATATTATGTTGGGGCTTTTTGCCGCTGTTATTAGTAGAGAGAGTAAAGAGGGGATTTTTGGGCACGGAGGGGGGGTAGAAATGGAGATTTAAAGCAACAGCTCAAGTGACAGCAGGTCAAGAAGTTGAACAGAAATTGACTGATCACATTGATGAGCAGCAATGTGAAGTGGCTCATGTGATCCGCCTCCTGATGTCATTGGATACTGTGATTGAGTCAGAACATCTGCTAGTGACCAACAACACAGCGACCTGCAGTGATTTCATTACTGCCAATGTAGCTTGAGAATTTGATGACAAAAATGCAAAAACTTTCTTTAAAGTAAAATGTGAAAGATTAAGGAGCATCTATTGACAGAATTGCAATATAATATACATAACTATGTCTTTGGAGGTGTATAAAGACCTTACGTAATGAAGCGAAATAATTGTATTACCTTAGAATGAGCTATTTCTATCTAAATACGCCGCGAGTCGCCTTGCATGGAATTCGCCTTGTTCTTTCAACAATAGCTCTTTAAGGACAAACTGCTCTCGAGCGTGTTTCGTAAATACATGATCTCCTTCGGCAAAGAAGTGAAAATGTAACATCTTTGTCCTGTGTCACCCACCGTAGTGCTTCGAAAGGAAGAGGTGGAGTTAGCCGTTGGTTGCAGTTCACAACCGCACCACTAGATGCCGCAAAATGTCATACACTGGACATTTAAAACGATTCAGAAAATGTATGGATGCATTTCTTTCCTTAATGATAAAAGTATCTGTCAACCCAAATGAAACAATAAAGCGTGTTTTTTACTTCTGCATCGAACCTACGCCAAAGCCTATGCAGAGACGCGTACCCTACGGCGTAGCCTGACGTGCACCACTCCAAAAATGCAACAGCGTGTCAATGCGACGCGGACCGCAAGTGCTGATAGGTCTGCTCGAGGCCCCTCCTTCAGGTAATAAACTCAGCGATAGCGTCGGGTTCACTCATACGCATTTCCAAATAAATTATCTAAATAGATAGGTGTTTTCTGTATTTAAAACTCAAGCTGCAAAAGTGACTGTTTACTTGCCACTATCACTGCTAAATGCTTCTTAGACAGCGTACACAACAAACCGCTTCTTCTTCGGCTCTTGTCTTGGTTACACAAGCAACACGCCTGTGGACACTGACGCCTCGTGGCCATTGCCTATTGACGCGGAAAACAACACACAAGTATTAACAAAAAACGGTGCGTTGTATACGGCGTAGAGGTTGCGGTGTAGGTCCGACGCAGAAGTAAAAAACAGGCTTAATAAGGGAAGTATAATATAATGGAAAAATGTATAGTGTATATAATGTATGTGTACATGAATTTAATTCTGCTGTTATCTAATAACTCTATTTGATTTTTGTTTGCAGATTTCAGGTTCTGTGTTGCATTTGTCTATTATTAATCACTGTATTTTCCCTTTCCTAAATCAGTCACTGTTCTTCATTTAGTCTAATTACGCTCAGTGTGTGACACCTTCAGAAGCTCATACGAGAGCTCCGGGTGATGAATAGAGCAGACTGAAATAAAACAGACGATGTGGGAGTTGCGAGTAGGTTGAATCAGCTTCGGCATGGGTCGGAACCGTCTCTGTGTACATTTTTGTTTCCCTGCAACTCTCATGTCAGGAGCGAGAACGTAGGATGTGTGCCCTTTATCAGATCTGATTTAAGGCAAGAAAAAAAATGGGGAGAGGGAGGCAACAGTAAAAGCCGTGCAAAACGTTTGATATTGACCTCCTCTTGTTTTTTCTGCGAGATAAATGAGACAGCTGGTGTATGGTGCGCTGGCTGTCGGTTGGACGGCTTTCTTCTCCACCCCGTTCGCTTTGGACAGCGTTCAAATCAGTAGCATCTGATTCCACTGTGTCATTGATCAGCCACTGGCAGACAGAAAAAAGGAATACAAAGAGAAGGATACTTGGCGGCGGCCACACTCAGCCGGGGCCCGGGGCCATTTAGCAGATTGCAAATCAGATGAGGTGAAGCTGGACGGTGGCCCCCAGAGATGGAGACCCTAATCAGAAACCGGGTAAACTACTCTAAATGCACAGATGGGGCTCATTTAGAAGAATAGATCTGCTGAACTTACCCACAGCAAAGAGGTGCTTAAAAAAGGCATGTGAAAGTAGGCACTACTGAATATTTCATGTCATAGTTAAAAATTGATATAAGCATCCATCAGTGTTGCATTTTAATAGCATGTTATATGGTCACTAAACAGAAGGTGATGCTTTGGCATACATATAAAAAGACCGCACTGGCCATTGCCAACAATACAAAGCCTTTCATCTATTATTTGAGGTACAGCTGATCATCAACATAAACATCACGGGAGCTGAATTCACATTCGAGCTTGTTATACATCTGCAACCTTTTGTTAGGCAACACGGTCAACGCTTTGTCTTTGAATCCTCATTATGAAGAAAAACAGCAAAGGTGCCAAAAAAAAAGAATCTGAATATCTACGGTAAACAAAGAAATACATTTCAATTCGCTTTGGTATGAGGCCCAGGTCGCTCTCCGGGGGTCCAAGACCACAATGACTTTGACTTTCCAGTTTAAATCTTATCACTACAGTAACTCCCTAATGTTTAAATTCCTCGGTGGCCCAATTACAGCTCTCGCTCTCCTCACCTACCTTTCCGATGAACGTACCATGCAAACCAAAAGCCTCCTCCTTTCCAAGCGGTTTGGTTTTGCTGGCCCCCGTTACATCACGAGAGACACTACAGGAAGCAGATAGTCTATCTCCAGAGCCCTCGACTAATGAAGTCCCTTGTTCCTGCCCTGCCTCCACAGGCTCTCCAAGCGCTATAAAGTCCAGCTACAGATGCATTTTGCATTAGGGAAGAGGGCCAGACAGAAAACAAAAGCCAAAAGCAACAGCGTTTGCTAGCTGATGAATTAGAGAGGAAGGGAATTATTGATGAGTTGCTCTACTGAAATGCTGCTGGCTCAGCAAAGTTCAGAGTTCTCTTTCATTCTGGTGGCGGGGGAATGTATAGATCACAACGGTTATGTTTGACAAATGCATTAGTCTGAATGTATGAGCAAAACCTTTGAAAAGTGCTTCCTCGATCACAAATATGATCCCTCCAGTCCTTTCAAAAGCATCTGGCTCATTTTTTAACATTATACTGCGTAAATGGGCGGGAATTTTCAAGAAGGAAAACCATTAAGTAGAACTTAACGCATCCTGTTACAGAATATACAGTAGACGTTGGATCTATGATTCACTGCACAACACTGTTCCTTCTGCTATGTAGGAAAAATTTGCCATAGTAGGCTCAAAAACCCAAAACCTACTTGTTGTGGGTTAAAGACAGCAGTTTAATGACATGCATGAACTTTCAATCTTACAGAGCTTTATCTGACAGTAACATTCTCAGTGGCATTTTATATAAATCTGTTCAGATAAACAAATTATGATTTTTTTTATCGATATTGAGGTGAACATGAATTATGGCAATGCAGAGCCAAACAATACTGTTAACTGTTGCACAGTCTAACAGAGATTTGAACATTAATATTACAAGTTGAGATCCACATGATGTCAATATACTTTGATCTACACGATGTACATTATTCTCAGCAACTGGGCTAGAGGATTTTGAAGAAAAAAAATAACATTTTGTTTATTTTTTACTCACCCACCTTTCAAGATCTCACAGCGTCTTCGGAACACATATTAAGATATTTTACATGACATCCGAATGCTTCCAGGCCTCCTCACATACATCATGGTCATTTTCACTGTCAAGGTCCCGAAAAGTAGTAAAGACATTATTAAAATTGTCCATGTAATTAGTGGAATAATCAAATTTTTATGAAGCGACGAGAATACTTTGTGTGTGCAAAAGAAACCAAAATATCAACATATTCTTCTCTTCACTGTCAGCCTCCGACATGGGTTCAAAAGAGCACAACAATGCATGCAAATCCGTATAGTGCCCCAAGGCATGTGCCATGCAGCGTTCAAGCATGCAACCCAGATGTGAATGCGCCGTGGTGCTCTCGTGGCGTGTGCATGTTTGCCGCACAGCCCAGATGCACATGCTTCTGCTCCATGGATGCGGCATGCAGTGTTCAGCGCACAACCTGGATGCGCATGCGTCTGTCCCCTGCTTCTGTGGTGTCTGTGGAATCTGTGGTGCTCTTTTGTGAACGCCATGGAAGAGAAGAATATGGTGATTAAAGTCGTTATTTTGGTTTCTTTTGCGCACATAAAGTATTCTCGTCGCTTCATAACAATTCGATTGAACCACTATGATCACATGGACCATTTTAATGTCTTTACTATTCTGTACCTTGACAGTGAAAATTACAATGATGTCTATGAGGAGGCCAGGAAGCTCAAATATATCTTAATTTGTGTTCCGAAACCGCTTGGGGGGGGTCTTGAAAGGTGTCAAATACCCATAAAGATCAGACACATCATGGTCCCTTCCTAAGATCATGCTGTTCAATCACTGTTCTGGATGAAATAACTCCAGATTCTCCCTGTTTGACGTCCAATCGTATTTAGAGGAGCTAAACCGTGATGGCTCATCCCCATCATCTCCATCGACCCATCTATTCAGATAAATTGATGTTCAGAGTGCATCTTCAATCCTACGGAGTCTCTGCATGAGTCAACTATTAATTTACTCCCAGACCTCGATTTTTTCCCTTGCTTGCCAGGGGCTGTACCATGAATTTTGCCTACCTATTTTGCATCTGACAGCAGCTTTGCTTATGTTTTTAAAATATCTGTATTAGTTTGGACAGGCTTAATAAATCAGTAAGCAATAAGGCATGATGGACTACCTATTAAAAAAGACTAAAATGGAATGGGCGTCTCCGAATATTTTATAAAAAAATCTATTTTGAAAATGTTTTTGTTAAACACATTTATTTCAACATTCTTTAAAGTAATTTCTTCATTGCAATATGTCCAAAGCCCACCCCCATCACTTACAGTTAAGGGGTGATGTGACTAAAATGCATAAAAACATAAAAAAAGGTTTGATCTTGCACTAAAAGTGCCACCAGAAGGTCAGAGAGACAAGAAAAATTCCCAACTTCTAAAGTTCTGAAAAGAGTCAAGGAAGACGTGGCAATATTCATTAAAATGGAATTAAGATGAACCGCCATTGCTGGGAACTGCCATCAGAAAGTATTTCTTTTCAGCATGACCAGAGATAGTGACAGGCCATTACAAGTTTAGTGCCCGTTACTGATGCCCTACAGGAGGACACAGAACACAAGAGGAGACAGAAGTCACACGAGAGAAGAGGAAGGTTGCAGCAGTCAACAGTTTTAAACCGAGTGACAGGAAGTGCTTAACAGGCGTGTGTCTCGTGATGGTGTGATGGATGAGTTTGTCTGACATGGTTATTTTCTGGCCTCTGTTGATGGCTTCATTATTAAAGTTTGTATGTGCAAGCATGAAGCCCCATTTTCGGCCCATTAGTCTCTTTTAACAGAACATTACCTCCGACCACTTTAATGTAATCTAATCACTATTGACTTTGTATAAAAATAAAAAGGTGAAAGTCCTTATTTTGAAAAGAATACAAGATTTGTGATTTTTTTTCTGTTACATCTCATCACCTATTGTGGGTTAAGATGCACCGAGGATCAGGGGATAAGTATTGTTATAATACTCTTATGTATAATATTCGATATCCTCTTTAAAATGAATGGAAAATACACAGACTACGAGCAGGAATTAGTCCATTAATATCATGGGGTGCAGAAAGTCAAGGAGTCAAGGAGTTCATTTAAAAACAGCATCATCACATTAGCACTAAATGCCATATTTAAACAGAAAAGAAAGTTAAAAAGTTAAGATGTTAAAGTCCCCGTGAACCAGAAGTTGCAATCGTTTTTACTTCTGTATTTTGACGCATTTTCGAGTGAAATGCAGGAAGTCCATTTTCAGATTTTCACTAAAGATTATAAGGGCAACCGAGTTTTAAAAAGATAATGACACACATTGATAAACTATTTACAATAAATGCTGCAATATTTCATGACAAAACAGGTATTGTCATTTTTTATTTTACTGGGACTTTAAAGTTAAGACGATAAGATGTTCTGAATTTAATAAAATACTTCTCAACCCTTGATTCAGTATGTACTGTACAGTAAGATGAATGTGTGTGTGAGTGTGCGTTGTATAAATACTACAATGTTTGCATTGTCCTGAGGCCTGTATGGAAACACTGTATACTGTGTAAATTCCTCATTTTCATTGTTAAAGCGGAAACCAATTCCAATTCAGGATGCAAACAAATGTGAGAAAGATCATTTTACAGTAGTTAACTTTATTAATAACAGTTAAATGGCTTAAGACTTAAAAATAGGTAAGGCTGAAAATGTATACTGATGAATTTGTATTGTTAAGAAATTTGTAGAGAAGCAAAGTATGTGCCCGCCTTGCAAGAACAATTACTAAAGCTGTAGGATAAGAGCCATAGCTGTATAGGATTTAGTTTTATACTGTTCTTTATCCTTTGTACAAGCGTTTCCCTTTAATCTCTAAATCTGTGTATTATACAGGTCATTAGCCTTTTAAGAACATTTGTGAAGCTTTGATTAGTGTTCAGGCTAATTGAATGTACATGTTGCACATGCATTTGATTTTAGCCCTAGCCATCAACTCCACCCAAACATGATGACAGAGTTCAAACTGTCCACAGCATGACACGCTTTCCTGAAGTATAATCACTATACGAAACAATTATCAGCACACAAGCATGACAAGGATGATGCTGTTTAGTCGACTATGAAGCTTCTAATCTAATGTCTGAGCCAATTAGAGACGTCCTGGTGTGGATCAGTGACACATGAGGCAAACCTCTGTGATATGTGTCTTTAAAGGAATAGTTCACCCAAAAATGGAAATTCTGTCACTGAACAACGCCGGTACCCGAGACAAACATAATTACAGGCGATGATGATTCATCCAAACACACAAATCTTTCGGTGTCCCACAATATTACATCACATTAATATGACTTCATTTTACAAATTGCATATTCACAGACGCAGAGCTCTTTGGCAGGCTCCTTCCTGTAATTCATTCTGACTAAAATGAGCATTTAACATGACACGGCAATAACATTTACCCCAGAGGTACTGCCACCATAAAATTCTCCCAGACCGCTGCCAAATAATACATTCAATTCTTGATATTGCCTGATGTGATACTACTCATTTACAAACAGATTGATTGTGTTTTCCTGGATAAACAACTACATTTTTAGACATTTCTTCTCCATTAATCCAAAATTGGAGCTGTTTATCATTTATTATAATATTTAACACTTATGGTACCTTTGGACATTTGTCAATGCCATATCACTCTTCTATTGTTGCATATGCAAAACAGACAAATTAAAAAAATAATTTTCTCATGTCCTTGTTAACCTATATTTCTATTTTAAATAGAAAAGACATACATACAACCTGAATTCCGGAAAAGTTGGGACGTTTTTTAAATTTGAATAAAATGAAAACTAAAGGAATTTCAAATCACACGAGCCAATATTTTATTCACAATAGAACATAGATAACATAGCAAATGTTTAAACTGAGAAATTTTACACTTTTATTCACTAAATTTGCTCATTTAAAATTGAATGTCTGCTACAGGTTTTAAAAAAAGTTTTCCGGAAATCGGGATGTAGAATAGGAAGCCACATAAAAGCACATTCTAACTTGAACAAACATTCGCCTGCATGGCAGACGAACCACCAACAGATCTAGGTCACTTTAAAAAATGGAAAGTTTCATTTTCAAGTTACTAGTAGCAATTGCAGTTGCTGGATATTGGATTATAAGGAACCCAAAAGGTGCTTAATAATTCAAGACATCCTCTCATGAGACAGTGAAGCTATAACTGGATACAGGATCTGCTTAACAACAATCTGGACACTAATGTTATTTTTTGGCACAGCGCTTTGCTGAAACAATACTTCTTGGCCGCTCTTATTAATAGTTAGACAAGAAACCGATACACACTCAAAGCGCTACAAGCTCAGATACAGAAATGCAGTGTGTGGGGGTGGTGCTCTGAATTTTGTCTCAAGTTGAGGGTCTCGTATAAAACAGTATAGGTTAAGATCTAAATTCTGTCCATGACCAAAAGCCAACTGGGCGTCGAACGCCCCTCGCAGAGCACCGTGACAGCACAGCAGGTAAAGAAAACAGAACAGCCGGAGGCTGGGCAGAGGTCAGGCTTTTTTAAAGATAGCCTGCTATGAGACACACAATCTGTGAATGTTTCCTGACCTCACTCTTGCAGCACTCACACACATAGCCTCTGGTTTTTATCCACCGTTGTCCATCTACTGC
Organism: Triplophysa siluroides; assembly: GCA_006030095.1. Classification (NCBI taxonomy): domain Eukaryota; kingdom Metazoa; phylum Chordata; class Actinopteri; order Cypriniformes; family Nemacheilidae; genus Triplophysa; species Triplophysa siluroides. Next base: position 32,803 of record VCII01000604.1, on the reverse strand, counting down.
TCAAATGGGAATAGACTTCACCCAGCCTCTAACACATGAATTCCAATTCAGGTTCACCGCATGAAGGAAATAGCCTGAATACCCCATTCGTTCAAATTCCCTGTATCTGTACCAGTGATGTGAGGTTGACTTATGACAAGTGGGTCCACTCATTTCCATTTAAAGGAACCATTTACATTAAAATTTAAATTCTGTCTTCGATTACTCATCCTCAAATCTGTGTCTTTGTTCTGATGAACATTGAGAAAGATGGAAGAATGCTAAACAGTTATTGGCCACCATTGACTACCATAGTAGGAAATATTGATGTTTAAATTTGTTTGTTCTAATTTTTTTTTTAAGAATATAGGAAAAACTGTTCTGGGGCACTTTTTACTACCATCAAAATTGTTCTTACTATGGTAGTTAATGGTGGCCGAGAACTGTTACAAGCGTTCCTCCAAATATCTTTCTGCTCATCAGAACAAAGACATTTCTACAGATTTGGAACAACTCGAGGGTGAGTATTTTTGGGTGAACTGTTCCTTTTTAATGTTGCACAATTTCAAGGATAGATTCAGATTCATTGGAATATGAAAAAAACCTTTAATGTTCCCTTCTCGTATCAACAAACAGCCAATCCTACTTTTGTGTGCATTTTAACACACTATTCCTTAAACTAAGTCACATTACATTTATCTTGTCTTTATTATAGTTTTCTAGATATTTTATGTGGTACAACTAACTGTTGTTTGTCTATTCCAAATAATAGTTACCTTCTTCGGATTATAAATCATCAATCCTTGCTCAACACTGCAAGTTTTATGAAGGTCACAGACTTTCACAGAACCAAACTGAGCACAACATGCTTAAACTAGATTCACACGTTCATTCAATGAAACATTTTACATCAAGTCATTTTAAATCAGTCGTAAGCGACAGTGGTAATGTCGGCGTGGGTAAATTGTTTACTTGTAATTAAGTCCATTCATTTCATTCAGGGTTGCAAACAGGTTGTAAACATGATGTTTTATGCAGCCAATCAGAGCAACATGAAATCACTGCCACTTCTCACATGATGTTAGGCCCACCTAATCCACGATCAAACATTATTTTTGTTTGATTTCTCAAAAAAATTGTCTTTCCACCACAAAGAAAACTACAATGATATGTATTCATGCCTGCTAAGTGTTATTTACTGTCATTAAAAATTGATTTTAAAATAATGACAGCATAAGGTGCAAAATAGCAACAGGAGACTGATACTATAGCAGTCTTGCGAGTTTTCAAGCTTTTTTGTCATCTTCACACCCCTGTTTCCCTGAGGCTGTACTGTGGGTATTACAGAGATATCAGTGTGGCGCGATAAAGCTCAGCACTGGTGAAAGACGTGCAGTTTAAGACATGCAGTGAAATACTGCTGAAAAGAAACATTATTATAGGCAGAGATATTACACATTTCAGAAGAACATCTATGTATTCAGCACATCTTGTATATGCCAAACAATTTAGTTAAGAAGTGACCATACAAAACATCCTAAACAACATGGGTAGAGTCCTAACCTTAACAGTAGTGTCATCAATTTTGTGACTGTAATTGTGACTCAATATATATTTCTTTTGAAGTTACATTTCCTAGCTATCTAATAAAAAAGGTCTTTAGGTGTGGAATGCCAAACAACAACATTTTGACAATGTGACAAATACATTTAGAGTTAACTCATGTTATATAACAGCTATGAATTATGTTTTTTCTTGGTTAAAATGACAATTCACCCCAAAAAAAAAATCTGTCATTATTTACTCACATTTGAGTTGTTCCAATTTTGTAAAATCTGGATAAATTGTATAAAATTACAATGGTTGTGAAAAGTGCCCCAAAATTATTTTGTGAAGAAATTTACAAAGACATTTTTCCTACTATGGTAGTCAATGGTGGCCAAGAACTGTTCGGTTTCGAGCATTCTTCCAATATATTTTTTCTGTGTTCGTACGTACAAAGAAATGTACACAGATTTGGAACAATTTAAGGGAGAGAAAATGAATAAACAACTTTCACGTGGAAGACAATCTGTCATATTCAGACAATGTAATATGTTTTATATTTATTTAAAGGAAGAGTGCAGTAAAGCAGACAAATGCTTCTTTATGAGAGTCAATAAACACAAAGAAAACAGGACGATAAAAGCTAACAACACAAAAGATATCAACATTTTTATTTGAAAAGATAGCTAGTCTCTATGTGCTTTGTTTTATTGTTGTTTTTTTTTTTTGTTTAGCACTCTATTATTTCTTTTAAACGTATAGGGGAAAAGTGCATTAATAACAAACATTACTGTATAACATCATCTAAGGGTGACAGAGACAAGATAAAAGTTCTGACTGTTAACGCAACGTGGCAATTTAATTGCCTCTCAAAACTCGCACAAAGTCTGAGCGACAAATTAGTCACCACCTTTGATGCGCTCTGTCTAGAGTACGAAAGGAAAACAAGCATGAAAAGAAACTTTGAGATGACAAGTGCAACATTACCATTAGCAATTCCCTGCGGTTATTAGAAATAGAAAATTTTACATTGTCAACAAGCCTTATCAAAGCAATTAAATCACAGCCCTGAGTGAGTTACACGAAAAAGCATTCTTCTCACTTATCACATCTGACTCACAAAACACTGTAATGTCATGGCGGAAACTCTCATAGCCCCTAATAATAACCAGCTGACAATAATCCTGAAGTCAATGTTATCATTACCAAGGACCTCTGCTCTCATAGACACATAGACATTCTGCTACCACAGGTGGAGGGCTTATCCTGAGGTGCTGGTAAATTACTGGTAATTAAATAGATTTATTTAAAAAGTAAAAAAAATCAATAAAAAAGTTTTATAAAAATGTTCACTTGTCATAATGGAGAAGTGCAAGGTATTTCTACACCTATTGTAGGTTAAAGCAAAGCCCAAAAGGTAAAGGCACAATTACACTCTCCAAAAACCACTACCAGTTGTATTGTTCACTTCGCTAGTGCTGCCGTGCTGAGGATTGCAATTTTCATCATGCATAGAAATAACACTGGATAAATACAACTAAAAAATAGAACCGACTTTTGTCAAAAGTCATTCCTGTCTACTGATGCTCCTAATCTATAAAGATATTGACAAGCCAATTCCTTTTTTCTTTTACTTTTCATTCTATAATGACCAAAAACACCAGGTCGCCTCCTCTCCCTTTAAATGCAGGCCCTGTGCTCAAGCCCAGCTCCCGAGTAAGCGCTTTAAACTGAGGTAAGGTGCATTTGCTCCATTCTTGTTTTGTGTTCCGGATGGTGAAGTGGTACAAGAACCCTCATTAGGGCGCATGCACCAGCATTCTGTGAAGCCGCCCGGAAAAATTGACAGGCTCATTACCACGAGCTCCTTGAATGTCTGGGTTTCGTTTAAGGAGAGATGACAGTTCTATTTACCCCGAGCACCTCGGCTATACCTCCACTCTTAGACGTGGAAGAAAACACAGCCGATATAGGAATTTAATATTTGGTCTATATAGGTTTATAGTCACATAGGACTTTTGGTTTCAGGCTTTGCCGTCAATCAATCACACAAACACTTTTGGAGAGTGAATGCTAATCGACTCGCATGCAGGGACCTGTGGATCCTCTTTTATCCATTGTATTCAGTCCTCATGAATGTGACATTCAGTGTTTTCACCTCATGAACCCATGTGATGTGGATGAATGCTGAGGAATCACGGATGTTGCCATTAAGAGAAATTGAACAAAAGAGCCAGTTAAGAGAATCATTAAGACTTTTAGTAGCCAGTAGTGACTCATGTAAAACATTGACATCTGCCCTTTCTGACAATTTAAACACAAGAGTCATGTAATTCAAGGTAAATTATACCCAAAAATAAAAGCATGCTGTATTTTTTCTGTGGATCACATCAGTTGAAAAAGAAAAAGTGACTCATGGGGGTACCAATTGATTTGCATTGGTTTCTTGAAGTAAATGGGTACCGCCACTGATCTGTAACCAACCTTCTTCAAAATATCTTCTTTGTGTTCTGCTGAAGTCATACAGGTTTGAATGAAAAGAGGGGGGGTCAATTACATTTAGGCATTTGGCAGACGCTTTTTTATCCAAAATTATGTCAGAATTATGTCAGAATTTTTATTTTTGGATGAACTATCCCTTTAAAAGTAATTTCTTTTGGGGGGGGGTAAACTATACCCAATGTTCTTTATACACAAAGAAGACCAAAGAAGTTTATATATGGGTTAATAACCAATAAGTTCATCATTCCAATAAAATATTTCCTGTAACGCACTTTGTTGCTTGGATAAAAGTGTTTAATCCTGTCTAATTGATGAATGTACTGAATGTACTGTTGAACTGCTTTGAGAATGATGAAAAGGATGCTCTGAAGAATTGTAGGCTTTTCATTTGACAGTACGTGTTTGCACACCGGCACAGACTAGTAGGGCTGGTTTGTTTGCTTTTTGCATTTATTTTAGCCTGAGGAGAGTTCTGTGAATTGCGGGGTGCGAGGCCAGCCAGTGAGTCATGCAAAGTCACTTCATTCATTAAAACAGCCAATTCTGAAGTCAGAAATTACAGTATAACGGTGTAATGCAGAATTATCATGAACTAATATTAATAAATGCATTGTTCATTGTTAGTTCGTGTTAGCTATAGCACTAACCAATTGTAAACCTCATTGTAAAATGTTCCCAGTGTTTGTTAGTATCTTGTTATATTAGCCAAGCACGTTTTGAAACTAAATTTTGATTAGCTTTTAGTTTGGCAGGCTAAAGCTGTTTTCCCAACACTGCCGTAGCCATTATCTTACTGCAGTTTAGATTTGAGAATGTTTCTTAATTGTTTCAATACAAAAAAAATGATAAAATTGCCAGAAGAGATAAGCACCACAACAGTAACAGCTGTATAAAAGAGAGAGAGAGAGGGAGCAGGAAGTGTAGAGCGAAAGGAAAAGACAGAAAAGAAGACTGTTTGTGCATCAGTGTGACAAAAATGGAGAGCAATGGAAGGAGAGAGAATAGGTGAACGCCTGCGCGTGGGAGAAAATAAAGAAAGAGACGGTAGAAAAGACTAAAGGAAGATGAAGTGGACGGCTGAAATCTTGCAGAAGGACTGCAGACGCTGCCGCGCTTGTCATTTATTTCAGTATGACGGGCTAATGAACAGTGGCTGTCATTGGAGATGGATTGTACCGTGTCCAGGTCTTAATAGAGCCCACAGACAGAAGTGAGATCTATAAAATCTATACTTATCTCTGTGGGCAGATCATCTGCTCAATCTTGCTATAGATTTTTTTAAAGGCGCATGGGCATATGCTGTGCGTTCGCAACGAAAACTGAAAGCATATGGAGGTGGTGGGGACATCTCTCATGTGGTTTGATGTCCTTGGTCCAGAACAGAAAAGCCTGGGCCTGTCCCATTTTGTTGACATGTAGCCAAAGTAATGAAGAGGTGTGAACCACACAAATACGCTTTGATTTAATACATTTACAAATCACGGTTTTACATAAAATGTAACAGACACACAACACATACAAACTACTGAAAACAACATGTGACCACACGACTGTTTGCAAGTGCTGATTGTCAATCTATTGCAATTTAACCTATTCCTGCTGTCCTTCTGAAACCTTGTATCTCCATATTTCATTATTTTAATCTTTTGCCATAAATCATTATCATAAGTCACCTTTTATGTTTGTCACTGGGTTTTGCACATATCTAACCAATAAAAGTATCAAAAAGTCATTTAACAAGTACATTTTTTCCATTTCCTAAAAAAACGAAGGTTTCAGAAGGACAGCGACGATATGCAATTTGACATTATTTTATGTGTCGGGCCACTGGGGGTCTCTCAGCTGGAAGCCCCTTGACTATCAAAGTCCCCAGGGGACAAATCTGTCATATGTCCTCGGTGCTTTCCTATTAGAAAACAAATAATGAAGCAGAAATCTGAAGGCAGATCTCACCCACGAACATTTTGCTTGCGTCATCGAGTTCTTCATAATGGACAATGAACTCAGCAAAAGCATCTTAATAAGCTCTTAAACTGTCCTACAGCTGTATTCATCAGACATTCACGCACGCACACACTTACAGTGCGGCACCCTTCAATGCCAGCCTCTAATCCAGCCATCCCACACTTCAATTATTTATCCATCACCCAGTCAGGCTTTCTGCCACTTTCTCTGTGATTACACCACTTGTCTCTGCGGCGTGATTGCGCAAGACAGCATGGCACAATGGACGTGTTGAACCAACCTGGATTTATTGCGCCACTACACAGGGAGTGCAGATAGGGATTCCTAACTGATGCTATTTTGAAGCAAGTCCTGGGAATAACAATACAGGTCAACTTTGGATTTGCGTACTGAGCAGAAGGTCTCACGAATGCAGAGGTTGCAGGTGGTGGGCAGCGGGCGTTCAGAATGCCAAAGAGCTGCGGGCTGCTACTGAGCGTGCATGGCTAAAATGCCAAAGGCAGGGGTTTCATTCTCGATACGCTAATCCTTTAATGCTATATTGAGCTAAATGCTGTTAAGATAACCTAACCTTTAGTAAACACACATCAAATGTCACAATCGATGCACTTCACCCAAATCCTTTTCTGTTCTCTACCTCACCTTTGAGTTTGCATTTAAAACAAAGACGAACCCGCCGGGGTTCGACTGCAGTTCAAATAGCAACGTCTTATCTGCGTCTACCAGCTGAAACACTTAAAATGTAGTGTGATGACAAGAGAGACTGTTAATATTCAAGGTTATTGCTTTTGGGATGTCTAAGGCTTCGAGTCGTCTTTTGATAACACATTTGTTTTTATTACACCTAATAGATTGACTGCAACACATCATCAATCCATCTACACAGGTTATGGGATAGGACGATGATCCCACGTGTCAATCACACCAATAATCCCTATACACGCAGTCCGATTATTTTCATTGCTGGCCATGAAACACCTCTGGGGCGAATTCCAAATCACATTTTTGCACCCTTGAAGGTCATTGTTGGAACAATATTATAAACAAAAGTGATCAAGGAATGTGTACATATAATGTTGACTTCAAAAAAGTAATTTATTAAGCCATTTATTGTCATGTGATGATTTGAGAATTTTTGCAATTTATGCAATCTGACATAATTTCTATTTCTATTTGTTTGTGCAACAAACACTGCAGTGAGAGGCGTTCCTCAAAGCTAAAATTGTCTAAATAAAATGTTCAACACTTTATGCAGCTGGTCAAATGCACATTCAAGTCATGTACTGTGGGGTTTACCAAATGTACACAAACGATACTCCATCAGAATGCTTACTGCAAATGTTCTGCCTTTCCGAGTGAGTAGGTCATAGTGATGCTCACTTTCGAGTGGAATTCCCCCCAGAATGTGCTTCTCACTGACTCCTTTACAAGTACCTAGAGTGTGAACCTAAGGATTGAGTCAAGTCAGTATCAACAAGTTCAAATCCTGAATACATGCATAAAATTCTTTCAGAAATGTTGAAGAAATAGAGGTAGAGAGACAGAATTTGGCAGCTGTGATGAGAAAATAAAGATAATATGAAGAATAAGTGAGTGCATGAAAAAGAGCAAAGGAGAGTAATCTAGAGTCAAAGGCTTAGTAGTGTCCATTAGTAGGGCTCAGTCCCTCAGGACAGTGTCTTCCTGCTGGTGTCTTTGAGTAGAAGCAGCTTCACAGCTTGTGCGTGTTTGTCTGAGACTGGGTAAAGTTCACATTTATTAATCATGGTCTCATAAATGGCACCCGTCATAATCTTCTGACCTGACGCCAACCCCTTCCGCCTAGCACCCACTCTGAACACCTTAACGACACCCTAGCAACCACCCTCCTGGCAATGTCCGAAAAAATCTACTTTAGGAATAACTTAACACTGGAATAGTCAACTTAAAATATGTGGTGGTGAGTTTTGCATGGGCAAAGTTTAGAAATGATAAAAAATCAAATTACATCTAGTATATATTTTAAAATGAGGATAACCAAGCACGTATTTGACTTTTTGCAGCTAATGGTGAAAATCTTAAAGATAGCAGAGAGGAGCTGTTGGGTTACATCAAAGATAATATATGGGTCAAGATGGGGCACTGGCATTACTGTAAATGGGGAGAAAATGCAACACTCAATATGGCTGCTCTAGCGAAGTATCCTGCCTTTCAGTAAAGAGCCAATCGTCAATTGATAAAGACTGACAACTCTCTGGGGCAGAGCTCATTAGAAAGGTTCATGAGGGGCTTTTCAACCTGTGACTATACACAGCAGCTAAAACTACTTGAAAGGGTGTTTTTAAGCACAATATGAGCTTGCAAAACAAAAGTTACAGTACAGTTTATATCAGGTTTAAATGTTTGAAATATCCTATTTAATTACCAGCGATTTTAGAAATATCCCGTTCCAGTAGGAACAAGACTGCGGTCTTGCTTTGACTGAAATTGCCGCCTGGAGGTGTAGCAAACATGGCTCCCGAGTGGCACGACTTCACCACATGGACGTTGGTTATTCATTAAATGAGTAACTTAAGAAAAACATGTGGGCTTCATTTTAAACTAAACAGGTGCCTGAAAAGGTGCATTGTAAGTACAGGTGTATCTTTCTATTGTTTCAGAAGAGCCTTTGGTTAAAATTTTTACACCTAAATGTGTGAGGTTTGGCTCACAACTGATTCATGAGGAATGCTTTGTGCCCACCCATAGCATGAATAGGTCTTCATGTCATTTTCATGGAATGGCTGCCTTTGAAATGGCCGCCTTTATTATGCTTGTGAAATAACACTTTGGAAAGTGGAGCTCTGGTTCTTTTTAATTGCAAATGATGTGATTGTTTCAGCATACAATAACCTCCATACAGCCAAATGCTAATGCAGTGGATTAGACTGTCCAGAGAAAACTGCACCCCAACAATATTAGCATCTGTTCTGTGTTATTCCATGCCTGAACACCAAACACTGAGGTTGCCGATACAAATTTGATCTTGATACGAATTTTAACACCTATTTTATCAAAGAGGTAGCTTTTAATATGGTTTAATAATAAATCAGCTTTAATATCAATATTCATTTGAGAAATGAAAAAGCTATGCTGTTGCTTTGACACACAAAGTGTTCTGATCAGTCTACTCTGTATCGTTAAGCAGAAAATAAGACCAGTACTTCATCCTCTTCGGAGCGTCCTTCATCAGGGGATACATCATCATGTCATGACAGCATGTCAAGTCCCCAACAGATCGATGAGTAAATGACGCTGAATGTGTGCACACAAACAATCAAAGGGTGAGAAAACGCTGCCAGAGCTGCTGTGGCTCACAACGGCAGGCCCACAGAAATACAGTACAGCCGTCAGGAGATGAGAACAGGACCTAACACGCCCAGCAAAGAAGAAAAAACGTGGAGTTCCTCTGAACTCAAATGAAACACTTATAGAGAGTTTAATTCAGTTCGGTGACCCCCAAACAGGACGAAGGGATATTCCTGCCACTTTCTTTAGCCCTAAAGAAATGATTACTTGTTGGGACGGTTGACTCATATCTTCCTCACATACACAGTATTGCTTGGAACCTGCTAGTCCTAACAACCAGTTAAGAGCCTGAAGCTAAGACGCAGAAGCTGAGAACGAAGGGAAAAATGAACTGGTTGCTTATAACTCTATATACATGCTGCCTCCAGGTAACATTGAGAGAAAACATTGAATTAGGTTTCATAGCTATGCAGATGATATTCAGTTATACACTGGAAGAGTGCGTTCAGTACATAAAACATTGGATGACTAGTAATTTTCTTCTGCTAAATTCAGACAAGACAGAGATATTACTTATAAGACCAAATACCTGTAAGCAGAATATTAAAGAGTACAACTTGCAAATACAAGGATGCACTGTTACCTCAGCAAATATAGTTAAAGACCTTGGCGTTACATTGGACAGCAATCTGTCTTTTGAAAACCACATCTCAAACGTCACAAAAACAGCCTTCTTCCATCTCAGAAACACGCCAAACTGCGGAATATTCTGTGTATTTCTGATGAAGAAAAACTAGTTCATGCATTTATGACTTCAAGACTTGATTATTGTAATGCACTACTTAGTGGTTGTCCTGCATCATCATTAAACAAATTACAGTTAGTTCAAAATGCAGCTGCCAGAGTTCCTACAAGGTCTAGAAAATTTGACCACGTAACACCAATTTTATCATCCCCACACACTGGCTACCCATTAAGAACCATAAAGACTATAAAGTACTTCTAATCACTTATAAAGCATTCAACGGTTTGGCTCACGATTATGTAACAGAGCTTCTATCACGCTACAACCCATCACGCTCTCTACAATCACAAAACTCTGGACTTCTGATAGTACCGAATAACTAAATCCACCAAAGGGGGTAGTGCTTTCTCCTGTGTAGCACCTAAACTCTGGAATAGCCTTCCTGATACTATTCGAGGGACAGACACACTCTCCCAATTTAAATCTATAGATTAAAAACACATCTTTTCAGGAAAGCATACATATGATACATTAACTCTTGTTTATAAGTAAATGATAATTATTTTCTCTCTGCCCTGCTCCTTACCTCGGGATACCATCCTCCTGCGAGAGCCTGCGGACTGACTGACCATTGGATACGTCCCATCCTCATGCGAGAACCTGTGGACTGCACGTGTGCCATCCTCCTGTGAACTTAACTGATCATCCCAGCTCCAGCCCAGGCAATCTCCATCAACAATCAAGAGCAAAGATGGACCCTTGTTATTTAAATACTAATACTTACTTTTGTTTATTTTTGTCTTGCTTCCTGTAAAGCTGCTTTGCAACAATGAAACATTGTGAAAAGCGCTATATGAATAAAACTGAATTGAATTCAATAACAGCAAACAATATTTGCAGAATGCTGAAAAAAGGCCAGAGGCTTATTTCTCAACGACAACAAATAAACCACACATTCAGACAACTACGATGCTTTGAAATATGGCAAACTGTGTTATCTGTGATGAAGTAATTACTTAATGCAACACAAAAAATAAATTCTCAAAAATGAAAATGAAAATAATTAACCGGCCTTTCAAAAGCAGGATTCACACAAACACACCCTCAGAAAGCTGCTAAACTATCACAACTTTACAGCTCGTGTAAGGTTGTAAAGAGTGTACAGTATAAATCTACAGTACCGCGCAACATCTTCTATCTTTGCATCTGTCTGTGCAGCTCACGGTGACATTTCTGCATTTCCACAGGATTCGTTTTATCATCAGCCTCACTTCATTTGAACGTCATATAAAATATGACAATTTTTCACGTGGCCTTTGAGGGTCCCTGAGCCAAAAATGGGCAGTGTAGTGCAGACTGTAGATGACAGTAATTAATTAAAGCTGAATATGGTATGATAATAGACTCAGCGGTTATAATTAGGTTCAAGAGCCTCCGAAGAACATTTCTGCCCACCTGGTTCATCTTCTACACCTGTAATTAAAAAAAGATTGTTTCGGGTAAGATTAGCTTTGTTGGCTCTGGATTAGATCTGCAACGTTCAGCGTGTTTCTCGTCATGGCCGCATAACAGAACACGACAGCATACATCTTGGAGTTGTGGGTTAACACATAGAAACGCTGACCTCTTCTATTATTAGGAGCTACACTAACTGTGTTTATTTTGCATAGATAAAACATGTATATAAAAAACATAATATAATAAAAATACATTTTACCAAGCTAAAAGACAATTTGGGTGACAGTCACACAAATCACAAGTGTCTCTATATACTGTACCTTCATATCTGCAAATTATTGTCTCAGTTCTCCAAAAACATTTTTGTGCTTCCCTAATATATGTTTACTTGAGATGAGCTTTTAATAGCTATAAACCTGACAGTGAGACATAAATCTTATGTTAAATATTCTTCAGCTGGGAAACAAATGCTCCAGTTTGCCAAACTCAAAAACAGACTGGCTAATTTATACTTCCACTGTCAGTTATGCATTGGGTTTCTTAGTCAGCCTGCGGTGGGATTGATTGAGGGCAGCTACCTGGAATCTTTCCACCTAATGAATGACTGGTGAGCTAAGCTTTCAAAGCAGGTCAACAGAAAGGATGATTTATTGGCTCTTGCTATTTGTTTTCCATATTTTTCATCATTGCTGTTATCGTAACGCTTATTTTAAGTGTGTGCGATAAGCCAGAGTGATAGAACAAAAGGACTGTAAAAAGTAAGGTTAAAGGTGCATGCATACACTGTTCAATCATAAAATGACAGATCTCAGACTGAAAAAACACATTCACAATGAGATTGACAGTGATTTACGGGCACCTGAGGTCAACATTGAAACGTGACAGGAGAAATAAAAACCTCTCTGTGCCTGAATAATTTAGTGGCTGAATCCATCCACCGCACAGAACTCTTAAAAGGATCTTTCTGACTTATTGTAAGTCTCATCTGTAAGTTACTGTCTGCCCTTTTCCTGAGCTCATATCTTTACCTTTAACAAGTCAAGTGCAAGTTCAACCCATTTACTGTAACTATTAAATATATACTGTTTGTTGTTGTAAGTTTGAGACCGTATTATGATTTCTATGGCATAATCCTACTTTCAACGGAATTATGCTCCTTTTGAGACCACTCAGATTTAGGATATATTAGATATTACCCACCTCAAACTCTGAAATAACTCAAACTAAAACTTGGCTGAAAGTCTGACCTCTGAACTCGGAAAACAGATCGATCAACCCCAATTTCAGGGGGACGCGTCATTTGACATCACACCTACGATGATTCCAGTGAGATTAGAGCGGCGCTACCTCACGTGAAAAAGTTTAAACAAAATGTAAAGTATATTCACAGCATGAAATGATAAGAAACAACGTCTCTTCTGTAAGTTTTATCAATAAATTTAAAATATTAAACTTTATAAGTGGAATGACTAGAATGTGATGTGGGAGGTAAGACAATTAGAGGCCATCCACACGGAGACGCGTTTAGCTGTATACGTAAAGATTTTGTATCGTATCGGCGTTTCTTCCACACGGATCCGGCATTTTGGGATCCTGAAACCGCAATTTTTTTTAACCGGGTCCCAGTGTGTGCATCCGATCCGTATATTTTCTTAAACGATGATGTAAATCACCCCAGCGCGTAAAGTTTATGCGACCCACAACTTAATCCTGAGGAAGAGAAGGAGCTTTTTAATATATATAAGACATGATGTGTGGTGTGAATATATATTTCCATATATATCTAACAATAATATGGTATTAATTGTTACTTTTAAATAAAAATTACTCATACCGTGAAACAGGTTTTGGTCATACCATCCACCTATAAAAGGCCCTGTCATAAATGAAATGTAAGCAACTGTGACACTTTCTTGCTTCCTTTGAGGCGCACGAGATTCTCACGATACATTTTTATATCACACTGAGATAACACGGATCATCCGGTTTATGTTATTTTGAATGCATGCTGCCAAAGAGGGGGACTGACACACCAAATACTAACAAATTCCTAAAATTATTTGCACATTAACTTTCATTTAGCATGTCATGAACTGATAATAATATCAGTTGTAAGGACAATTTTCACAGGAACAAGCTCAAAAGTGCAGAATTCTCAATATGCAGACGTTGGAGACGAAGGATGGCAGCAACAGAAAGAAAAAGAACATTGAGTAATCTTCTTTCACCTGGGCTTAAGGTGGAAGAACTGCTCGTTTTAACTGCTCATTGCACTTTTTGGAGAAACGGCAGAGCGAAAGGTTTCTTCTGAGATAGACAAATAAATCCAAATATCTTGCTAGATAAAGCAGCGCTGGAAACTGTCATGAGAAACATAATCAAAAGGTTGTACTATAACCTTGAAGGTTGCATAGAAAGCAAAGCTGAAGCGCAATAAATTCACAAAATGTGTATTATGCATACAGACTATTTGAGGATGTTTTGAAACGAAATAGCCTAATAAATTAAAATATTGGTGAATATAACCGTTGAAACTAAACCTAATTTCCTGTTACTGTTGTTTTGCACAAAAATAAATACTATTACAGTAATTAATAATAAAACAGGACAGAGTTAAATGTTGGTTTTAGTATTATATTCACGTTTGTGCATTACATTTTTTTGAATATGTACCGTAAATGTTCTGTAATGTTCTTTAGCTTTTTAAAGATAATTCTATGACAAATTTAAATGAAAAATACTCATTGCATACTATATTTCTCATTAATATGCAGAGGAATTTTAGTGTAAATAGATTATTTTAGATCTATGCACTGACGATGGAACTAAAGGACAAAAGTGTTATGTCCTGAATTCTCTACAAACGTTTTCTTTTATTTAAAGGATGTTGTTTTGGATCTAATGATATAGTTTGAATGATTCTGTATCAAATTAAATTAATGATTTCAGTAAAAGTTTGTGTGCTTATTAGACAGTTTTAAATAAATGAACAAGAGATTCTGTAGAGTTAATTAGTTTTAATATTTAAAAACTGATTTCGCTTCATATGAATTACAATAACTATCTGAGAGAACTATTGCTAAAAATAGAACAGAGACTTAAGACTTGACATGGACTCAATTTTAAAGACTTGAGACTTGACTTGAACCTTAGAGACTTGTGAACATGTCTGCTATCAATACATCTATTATTCCTATGCAGGGAAATCCCAGCATGTGCCCATGTTCCATAACAGAACACACTGAGATTGTTGTCACCTCCAGAAAGCCTGACTTGAGTCGCATATTGTATAGAACAAGGTCTCCACAGCCCAATGAACTCCCTCTTCCGTAGTCTCTTCCCCACTGTCTCTCTCAAACACGGCAATGATGCTCGCCCTCGGGGCTTCACGTGCTATCCTTAATGGGAAAATTCATCAGAGTCGGTCCTGTCTCCCTGCGCATCCAGGTTAATTGTGTCTGTTTACAAATTCACACACTATCCACTTCACTTCTATTGTTCCTTCTAAAGCACAGGGAAGCTGAAGAGGCACGTGTCAAGACTATAGAAAACTGTAGATCCACTACAACAGTGTGCAACAGAGCACAGCCAGCCATCACAGTGGGACACAGAAAGAGAGAAAGAGAGACGGAGAGAAAAGACTCTGGACTTCCATGCCATCACTCTTGACTGGGTGTTTGTAGCGACACAGAAGAATGCCACTCACTGTGAACTCTTTCTCAAGCCCTGGGGACACTGGGCATTTCTCCCATGTGCCTAGAGCATATTGTGAGCCATCAGGTGCCTGGCTGCTTGGTATAAGCGACAGACCAGGAAGTGCAAGCTATCAATCACAGAAGCAATAAAATCGGCTCATTAAAGGTCAGTAGACTTCGATGGACTCTCGCCTATCTTCTCTCTGTGGAGGAGATATTTTTGATGCTTTCTGATACAATTCTTTACATTCAACATTTCTTTCTGTTTTCTTTCCAAATTCTCATGCAAGCATTCTTTTGATCATTTCTATATCCATCTCTGTAAAATTGTATTCAAATGTCTTGACTCTTGCAAGGGAGCTAAGATTGGGCGCAATCAATATCCTTCCCCAAGATACTTTATGTTTTGTTTATGGCAAACCACGCCCACTGCTTCCCCATGGGTGATAACAGGAAGTACTAGAATTAATGGTGCACATTAGTTCTCCCAAAATGACCCTTAAGTCGTTTGAAACCTGTATAGGACTCTTTCTTCAGTGGAACACAAATACAATTATTTTGAGAAATGTCTATGTGTGTTTTTGTGTCCATACAATGGAGGTCAATGGGGGCCAATGTTGTATGGTTACCAACTTCCTCAAAAAATCTTGTTTTGTGTTCTGCAGAAGAAAGAAAAGTCACACTGGTTTGGAATTACATGAGTGTGAGTAAATGACTCAACGCTTTTCATTTTCGGGAGAACTATCCCTTTAAAGCATTGAATAACCTTGTTATAGATGTTGGCACGTTCCATTGTCTTCTATAATGATTGTACTGCTATATGTTTATGATTATATGTATGCATGCCATATACCGAGATAATCATTGTTTTTACTGTTTTTTTCAATAGTGGTATTTACAGTATATTATCAGTGCTACAAAAGTTTACAGTCCTGGGTGTGGATGGCTCACAGATAACATTTGATCAAGAGACTGAATCTTAACAACTGAATCTACAACCTTATGTCTTTTCAACATTACCGTATATCTATGTTTTTATCTAATATTAGTACAACGCTCATTGAGGTTCTCTGACAGAATCAAATAATTTGACATCAAATATGCTTCATCTGGTTTTTCATAAAGACTTGGTTGGGCAACTGGGGGACGTCCCAGCAAACTGGCCAAGCAGAAAGATGGCAAATGGCAAAATACAGCAAGCACAGCCTCAGCTGAAAACTGAGTAAAATGAGAAAATGGATTGTTATCAGGCTATCATGGGTCTGTGACTTGATAGACACGTCTTGTGCACTTACTGGAATTCTTATGAAATTCATCATTCTCTGACAGTTACCTTCTCCCTGGAGATGAGAATTCATCTTGAATACTCAACACAACAACCAAACAGAGCAAACGGACATGGCAAATGTCTTTCTGCTCTCGTAAACAACTTATGACTTTTAAATGGAAGCGCAGTGGTCCCATTCGAAGCAGCAGATGAGCTAATAATCGTACGACTCTGAATGCATCACTTTCGTGAAGGCACACTTCAATTTTCAAAGCCTTTTCAAGCAGACATGTGCACTTTTATGCAGATTCTGCAACTTTTGCAACAAAAATATTGAGTCATGTCTTTTTCCTTACAGTTACCGTGAGGGGAAAAATATTTATATACTGTTTGAAAATGCTGAAAAGTAAAGTATGAGATAACACGCACAACAAGAACACCCACGAATAACAAAACCTCACATTCAAATCTAGTGCTGATCAATATTCATGCCTTTTCATTTGTCTGTCCTGCCCTCATTGTATATGTATTTGCTGACCAAATACCTTTTGCTCTGAAGCATTAACTAGCCGACAAGAAATCAAAAGGCAATTTGCAACCAAATCAAATGGCAATTCACTCAGAATGCATGTAGTGTTCCAGGGCTCCTAGTCACACAAAATAGTCTCCAGCGCTTAAATACACACACACACACACACACACACACACTCAATCACTCACACACACACACTGTACAGACAATTCATGTAGTAGCTTTAAAGACAGTGCGGTACCTTTCTGTAAGCAATCATGTTCGGAGAATCATCATCTGGGTCGGTTATGCCCACTGCTCCCTGGTCCTGTGAGGTTTGCGCCATGCTTGGTCTCTAAGTCTCTCTTTCTTTCTGTATCTGTGGGGAAAAGTTCCAAAGAGAAAAGATTTCAGACATACAGAATAGACCCCAGCATACCACCCACACAATGAGTTTAATATCTACAGTTATTGGATGATGTGAGGGTGATAACAGTCTTTTCAGCTTTGATGAACTATAGAAGGGTGTGACAAGCAGGGTTGCCAAATCGGCATTTTTTTATTGTCGTGTTACAGTATACTGTAACCCATCAATGTAAAATATTTTGTATACGTCTCTTAGTGGCCAAAAAATATACCGAATATGATTTGAAAAAACACAAGGAACACACTTTCAACAGATAAGAGTCTTTACACTCAATCAGAATTGCTTTAAACTCACAGGCTCACAAATAATTAATTGATCGAAATACACAAATCTGGCACAGTATGCTATTATTTTCAATGTCATCGAATGTAAACTATACTTTCTTTAAACTTCCAGAACGATTATATGGCAACAACAGCCCTACACATAAAAACGCATAATAGGACTCTATCAATAATTAATAATCAATTTTATTTTTTTGTATTTTGTCCTAGTTTAGACTGGTCATTGGGCTAGCGACAATGAAAACCATAGTGCCATAGTCATATGAGTCTTGAATAACACAAGGATGAGTAATCACCATAATCAGATTTCCTCAACATGCACACACCAGGTCACGGCATTTACACCCTTTCTAATGGACAGAGGGTGTCCGAGACCTCTGCTGTTCAGTCAATAAACCAGTCTTGGGATGACGACGTTGTGGTCAATACATTTATTTGGGTTGGGACACCTGAAGTCCCCTTAAATCAGTAAGTTCACTGCGGTGTCACAGGTCGGAAACACAATAGGACTCAGCTTTCCACCCGGCTAATCAGTTGAGTCGCTTAGGAGGAGATTTATCCAGCACTCATAACAGATGCTGGCAGAGAGGACAACAGATCTGTTTTCAGATGAAGCATCTTTTCTTAACAGCCCCCTTGTGTGCAAAGTGTGAGCGGAGGAGGAGTCTTGAGTTTCTTAATTGTCAGATCAGGAGCCAATAGTGTTTTTTTTATTAACGTTAAATATAATAATTTACATTTCAAAGCGGGAGAGACAGAATTGTGTCACCTGGATGAGTAACGTTACGTCAAAAATAAGGAAATAAACAACAAAAAAGTCCAATATCTGTCCACGGCTTCCGTGCTCCTTTACGGTAACCTTGAATAGGTTGGGCACCTCCACGATGGCAACATGAGGAGCGTGCACGTAACAGCTGTTTGAGATCAACAGCAAATGAATAGCGCTTTTAATGTGTGCGTGGGAACGATTTCGGCGCGCCGCATTGCACTACAAACACGTGCAATTATTAATAACAAAAAAAGAAAAAAAAAAAAAAAAGACGAACAGCTGCTTTCCTCGCGCGATCCCCACGGGAACGTCGGCCCCAATTCACACAGGACTCCACACAGAGCGATGCCGAATATAGAGACAGAAAACCCTGTCACTGGAAAGACACGCGCCAGCCCGAATACACGCGAGCGCTCGCTCGTTCGCACACGCGAGCGCGCAGCAGGGAGCGAGAGAAAAGAGCGCGAGCTCAGCCAAGGCAACGGCAGGATGATACACTTCAAACTCCGCAGAAAACTCGCCTAAATTCAGCACTCTGCCCGAAAACGGGTAAGTTTCTAGAAATGTCAAGTTTGTAGAGACGGTCCGTGCTTGACAGCACACGGTACACGCGAACACACTTGCCTCACACTCTACACAAGTGATGACTGGAAGAGCGCATTACCTTAGTAACGAAGTGCCGCCTCGTCCACTCCTCGAGCTCGATATCACCTCCTTAGCAACAAGGAAAGAGCAGGTTCATGATCTAATTGGCTTTGAATGAGGCTGTGATGATGGGGTGAGGAAAAGAAGAACTCTATGAAGGACTAGAAGCTGTGTAACGGTGGGATGGAAGAACTGGCCGAGCCTCCTTCCACTCTGCCTCTCTCTCGCACGCTAACTGGATCCCGGCGTGGGTGGTCGCTGCGTGGAGTGAAGTGTTCAGGTACAGTGCGAGGATCCTGGCATGTGTGCAGCTGAGTGTGAGAGTGTATCAGAGGAAGAGAGAGAGAGAGAGAGAGAGAGAGAGAGGGGATGAGGGAGGGAGAATAACACAGGGTGGGGGTTTGGGGGTGGGTGGAGTGTCTGCCTCAATGTTATTTCTGAAAAGCAATTTTGAAATGTGTATTTATTACAGAAAGCTTGAGCAGGACATAAAACATAGATGAAATAGAGGAAGTGCATTGGTAGAAACGATGCTGATGGAAAGAATACCGTCACGTGGTTACACATATTCAATTGAGATATTCTGCACGTTTCCCTAATTAGGACAGATTACGGGGTGTATTTAAATTATTATTGTACTAAAAATGTTATGATAATGTAGCTTAATGACAATTATGGTCAATTAAAGCAATTCAATAATACCTTCATGTCATTTAAAACCTGTATATGACTATTCTGTGAGCACAAAAGATAATTTGAGAAATGTCTTTGTGGTTTTGTAGCCATACAATGGAAGTCAATAGGGCCCCGATGTTGTTGGAGCATCAACGTTCTTTGAAATATCTTTTTTTATCATTGCAGAATACAGACACACCTGAAGTCCACCTGAAAATATCCCTCGAAGTAAATTGAGGCGCTATATCCAGAATACACATTATTTCTCGATACATTTTTCACCAAGGTCCATTTTGGCCTTGCAGTCAATGCTGCTTTGGGAAAGCATCTGACAGATGTGTAAAATACATGTCGGGCAGAGCCTTTTGGCACATATGAGATATATCGGGGCGTACGTTTTTGCAAGAGGAAAATAAATATGAGCAAATATTCATTTTATGCCCTGAATTTGTCTCACATTTGTACCAAAGGGACCTAACAGACAACACAGAATATTCTCTCTTGGTACAGCAGCCTGTTCTTGACAGAGCACGCATGTCCAATTATGTAATCTGCCTCTTTATTTGTTTGCACCATCCCCTTTTCTGTCATGTACGCTGTATACAAACATTCACACCCTTACACCTTTTTGTAAGGTGGCTCTTAATCGGCCTTGGCATTACGGAGTTGATATAAACCCATAGGGAATCCTGATGGAGTATTTTTCTTTCAAATTCTGATAAAAGATGAAGGATGACTTCGAGACAGAGAGTGCGTCTCATAACTTCACAGAGTAAGTGGCCTGTACATTCTCTCTAACTGGAACCAGTTAGTCTCTAATACAACCGGTATGCGAATATCTTTGTTAAATTCTTGAGCAGGGAGATGGTGTTGCACAAGAATGTTCTATTTCCAGTCGGCATGTTTGTAGAGAACTCTTTATCATCAACCGATGACCAAATAGCAAGTACTTGGCTGTGTAGAGCAGCCAGGAAAAGGCTATTTATCAGTACCAGAAAGTGTCCTTTATCACTACTAACCAGCTCCTTTCTGAGCCCAGTGTCAACACCCCTCTTACCCTATTTTTGGGGCTCTCCAGCCAGCATTGTTGCAGTCAAGACGTTCAAAAGCGACATCGCCGAGCACAAACTGTATTTACCAAAGAGTATCTATCCTCTATGGTCATTTTCGAGCTATAATGTAATAATCTTGCATCATGCCGAGATTCAAAACATGGTTACTTCAAACAGCATTAGCACATGAATTCAAATGGTTACTTCCCTGGAATCAATACCACCAGAGGCCATTAGGGAGGAGTAATTGCTCATCACGTCTGAATCACAAATGTATTCGGCCAACCACTCACTCAAAAAGGCATGTATATACATACACGGCTATAATGGACAGTGGCACATAGCAAACATCAGCACAAATTGACAGTATCTTGAACCCACCCACTTCAGGCTAGATTAATTATTCAGACTAGTGAGAGATGCAAGAAATGCACGGATGTGTTTGCCTGTGTCCAGTAGTCTAATTGCTTTGCGCTGAATATCATCTCGCAAAATCATTAGTTTTCCATTTCGCACGAACAGGAAATGATCTTCTGTTGAACTGCAGTATGCATACCTGGCGAAATGCAAACATATTTCTATCGCTTGGACTGAACTAGAGATATTACTTTCATAAAAGTAAAGCGTTGGCTATGTTGCAAGAGGGCCATTACATTTATAGCGCATTTATGTTCTTTCTTGCCAAAGAGACCTAGCGAAAGGGCACATGGTGTGTAGGTAGCAATTATCAGAGCATGTAGCGAGTAACTCAAGTCAAGAGCTAAGGTTTGGCATTAAGTGGCCTTTAAACTAACGAATACAGCGATACCTGTGTCTAAGTACAAATCACTGCCACACTGTATCGGAAACCTTGTATCTCCTATTTCGTCATTATTATCAGTCACCCTGTGTTTGTCATTGTTTGGGTTTTGCAAATATCTTACCAATAAAAAGTGCCTGTCAACTTTGACAACACAGTATTTGATCATTAAAAATAGTGTTTTTTTCCGTTTCCTGAAAAACTGAATTTGGACATCCAAGGTTTTGGAAGGAGAGCAATGAAATACTGCTGCTGGCAACATAATCTCATGGCAATTCATAACTTTTTTTATTCGTATTAGTTTGCACAATCTCAATTGGACGTTTTAATGTGATTCGCTTTGCGGAAGTGATTGTTAATGGTCCAGTGCATGAAATTTTGTGGCATTTAGCGGCGAGGTTGCGAATTGCAACCAACGGCTCACTCCACCCCTCCCTTTCGATGCCCTATGGTGGATGAGAGAGAACTAAGATGTCATGTTTTCACATCTTTGCCAAAGGAGGGTGTATTGGAAACACGCTCTGTAGAGAAGTTTGTCCGTTTAGGGTTACTGTAGAAACAACATGGCGAATACCATGCAAGGGGACCGGCGGGGTGTGTGTAGATAGAAATAGCTCATTCTAAGGTAATACAAACATAACACTTCATTATGTTATGTTCATTATGGTCTCTGAAGGTATAGTCATGCATTTCATATTGCATTTCTGTCAATAGATCCTCCAAGAAATTACACGAAACACATTTAGGTTTAGGGGTGGGGCTTCACTATTGCTCTTTTCTATTAATCATGTTTTTGTACAAACTCATACAAATTTGCCACCTCATAAAACAGTTGCGAATTTCAGTGAGATCAGGCTGGACTGCAGATTAGGCAGGTCAATTACATATTATTTGTGGAAGTTGGAAAAGAGCAGTTTTATGCCGCCACTTTAGTTCATTCGTCACCTGGTTCTTCACTACAACTGGAACAAATAATACCGAAGAACTTAGCCTGCTGACATTCGCACAGGCTTTTGACAGCATTTATAACAGCCAGTACTCATTGGAAGAGCTCTAAAGCCTTTGCTCCAGCTACTTGTTCTACAACATATTTATTTTCAAGTGCACTAAAATGCCCTGTTGCATTGTTTAACCCAAGTTTCAGAGCAGAGGACATTCCACTTCAGTCTGGGTCTACGCACTCAAGTCTTCTTCATGCCCTTTTTCAATAGTCTGACGCAGATAATAACATCATTGACATTTACTCACTGGAAAGATCCCGGAAATATCACTGATGTCTTCTACCACATGTATGAAAAATCCACCAAGGTTATGAGACTTCTCAAGCTTGGACCAGACTGCGGGAAAGAGATGCTCTTTGCACGCTGTTCCATGATAATATTAAGCATTGGCACAAAGAGAAGATGTACAACAGAGACCGCAGTCAGTACGGACCACGCTTAAGCACACGGCCTTGGCCATGGGAGGGTTAACGTCACAATCGGGGGCAGATCAGCAGGAGGACGTGAGGAGCCCTTGGCAATCCATCCCTGCTCTTCAACAGGCTTTGCTGATTACTTACTGCAAGGTGCAATTATCCTCGCCGTTACCGTGGCAAAAATCAGCCCCTCCCACAAAAGCACAACACTGATGGAAAAGCAGAAAAAGACTGAAACGTGAAACGAGGGCAGAAAAAGAAACACAAGGAGACATGGGATGACATTCAACTATGGCATTTAAAATAATTTATTGGCTCAGAAAGCAACGAAGGATTACACCTTAGTGAGCAGGCAGCAAGCACGAGCCATTCCATTCGACCAGTTTCTGAATAATTACAGCACCTCAAATCAAGTTTTTTTATTATTATTTATTTATGAAACCTTAATACTGTAATCTGGAAATAGTCTCTTTTTAAACCTCTACACTTTACAAAGATGAAGAACAGAATATGTAAACAGTACGTTTCGTTTGTAATCATAATGCTCCTTTTTAAAATGTGCACGTCATTAAAAACACAACTCTTAAAGTTTAGATGGGAGAATATATGGAATAACGTCTAGTGACACAATATAAAAGAGAAACGAGGAGGGAAAGCACATTCCCAGCCTTATCTCTCTCTCTCTCTCTCTCTCTCTCTATCTCTCGAAAAGGACTGCATACATAAGAACAAGAAACAACATCAAGAGCCATATGTTTATGCGTGTCCATAAACCAATAGCAAGAGATTTATACAAAACAAAAAACAGTGCAAAGAAACTGAAAACCAAATTAGAAAAGATAGAAGAGTGAATAAAAAAACATTTACATTCCCACAGTCATCAATATTTACCTTAAACGAAACCATCTATTTGTTAAAAAGGGCTGAGAATGTTCGAGAAATGAATACCAGAGGGGACGTACGGTTCTGAGAATAAATAGCAGTCATACTTTCTGCAGTCAGAGAGTTTGATGTTCTTACGCCCTCCTGACTGAGAGAGCAAAATTGGCAACAAAATTGAAAACCGAGCGGAAATGAAACTAATAATCTCTTATTCATCTGGGCACGTTATTTTCTGTTTCGTGCAGCTCGAGCTTTGATTGAGGCAAATGTTTAGCATTCTTTTTCGTTCTCTGTTGGTATCAGGAGGCAATTTCTGAGGCTCTTCTAATGATTCCTAGAACAGAATCGATTACGGCTGCTCTCCGCTCACCAACTCAAATCGAAGTCACCTCCGGATCCACTGTGCAAATCTTCTTCATAATACGTAAAGTATCCAGAAATCGACTCTGACTCTTGTACTGAGACATTGGCTAGTGCTTGCTGAACGGTACAAACACGCCCCGCTAACCAGATCTATACGGTATACCTCACTGGGTCAATGACAGAAGTAGGGCATAATGTTTGGTCTTTGATGGTTGACCTTTCTGCCACTCTGTTCAGCCGAGATTCTGACAACAAGAGCAAAAGTGCTGTAACGGGGTGTGAGATTACAGGGTGGCTGTTCAATGTTATTGATCTCAGGCAGTGAACCGGGCTCTTAACTAAACCATCCGTCTGGTTGCTTCCTCATCCTGGTTCCATCACTTATGATGCAATGATGGCCACATGGGGGAAATATAAATCGTATGGCACCCGAGCACTGACTCCATGTACGAGTTCTGCGAGCAAGCCATTGCTTTTATCAGGACTCCTATAGATTGAGACGCAGCTCTGAAAATGCTTCTCCTGCTTTTACATTAGTAACTTGTTTCTTTTCATTCATCCCTTTTCTCAGAAAGGCACCTTCCTCTTATCCCTGATATAAAACCCAATACCCGTGTGTCTGCTTCGTACAGCGTTCTCTCTTGTCTAAATGCAAGGTTTTCAACACTACTGTTTGTATGGGTGTCTGTATAGGCAACGTGGAAACAAACTGGAATAGATTAGAAAAGTCACTTTTCACCACTAGATGGCACTAAAGCAATACAACAGCAGACTAGGGCACCACTACTGGCACAACAAAAGATACCGCAGCTCAGGCAGAACTCTACTAAAAATGAAAAAGAAATAAGTGACATCCTCTTGCTAATTAAATGCTATTCACAGATGTCTGTTGTACTGCACGCATAGAGAACCTTACTTATTTATAACATAAATGAAATAAATAACTGAACTGTTCCCAAAAAACATGTCCTTTAATTCCACATTGGTGACTGTAGAGTCCTCAGCATTCGTACCGCAGACTTGAAATGTACAGTTGCTTGAGAAGAATCAAGGCAGGATTTTGCCAGCCGTTTAAGTCTTGCACACTTCAATCTTTAATACAAGGTCATCCACTCCCTGCTATTGCTTTGATTGATGTTGAGATGTAACATCACAACACAACACAATTATTGACTTCATTATGATCAAATCACTTCATGCCACCTCAGAAAAACTGTCAAATCCTCCTTTGAAATGCAAGTGTAATTCAACAGCAGGGCAACGCATAGAGTTCGCAGATGGATTCGTCAGAGCATGCGGACAAGCTTTTTAAATCTGTTCGGGGAAAAAGCACAAACTCCAAAACTACAACGACTTAAGTTCACAAGGCGAAATAAGAGGATGTTGAAATATGGTCTTGCAACAGAGTCGTCACGGTTTCATTTTATTGTCTTCTGATTGGTTGCTGAATCAATGGATGGGGCACTGTCCGGATGACTAAAACAGGACGTCGGGTTGTCAGTCGTAAGTAGGGCGCAGGAGAAACAACAATGGACCGGGCTGGAATGCCGAGGCAGCCATGACAGTCAGTTGCGAGTAGCAGCTTTTTCTAATGACGTCCCGAGGGATCTAGAGGAACTCATTAGAAAAAGAGAGCTCTCCCCTGACTTTAAGCCGTGTCAGTGTCAGTTATTATCAAGAGAGTTTGAAACGTTTGACAGCTCGTGGCGTAATGTTTGTGTGAATATCAAATAATGTTGAATTGTGAATGGACAATTCGAAATCCGGTAGGGAGCGAGTCCCGTATCAATCTGGTCCTCGGAAAGTCCATCGATCTGGCCTGTCTTCTGTAGATGCCTCAGTTCAGATCGATGGTGTTAAAGACCCACTCTGTGAACTTCTTCAGCTTGGCAGCAGAGCTCTGCGACTCCTCCTGCAGTCTTTGATTGTCTTCCCAAAGCCTTTTAATTTGTGCTTGCAGTTTCAATTTCTCCTCTCTTTCCTGAAGGAAAAGAAAAATACAAGAGACTGAGAAACATGAGGAGCCACAATCGTAAATACAACACATACGCTTAAATACACAACATACAGTAAATAAACCAGCACAACTACATACAGATTATCAAAATGATCAAACAAAAGTAGAGAAGAAAATAGAATTCTTGTTGTGCTTCTGTTTTATGTCGTAGCATTGTTGAATTCTTCATTTTGATTGGCTGAATCAGGTCCAGAGTACTGATTTATACTTTCTATAGACCTTCAAGTCCAGAAGATCTTCTTGTTTCAGTTTTTCTCTTTTCATTTCATATACATCATAAGTCATGTAGAAGTCCATGATTAACGTTTTAATTCAGTTTCTAAATATTCTGTTGGTTGTATTATGTGTCCTAGTGTTGTGTTGTGTTTTTGAAGTGACCCCCTTACGCTTCGATATCACTCCTCCACATTCTTTCTATCCTAGTAATGGCAGTTTTACACACTTTTACGGCACAACATATCTGTTGAAAGACTGAAAATGTGAACAATGCTTTAAGCTAAATACATTATACTGACATGTACATATTGTAACTGTGGTAAAAGTAAAGTCATTGACAATGAACTGTTGAATAATTGAACATAAATCCTTTGTGTCGAGGCCGCATTGCCACCTCAGATATGCATTAGGTTTCAATAATTCATTGGTCCGTCATAAAATATTTCTGCCTTGCTTAAGCATCAGAACCCCGACAATGAGGTTATTGAGAATAACAACCTTCTTTAAGTCCTCTTGCAACATCTTCACCAAACCCTCCAGCTGAGAAACCTTCCCACCGTAGCTTGTAGGCACATCACTAACAAAGAAGAAGAAACCGTGGTGAGGGACACAAGACTTGTTTATTAATATATGGCTACTGTAAATAAGAAATAACAATGTTGAGCTGCTGTACTATCAGTGAGAAGCAGCAGAATGTACCTGGGTGACAGTCTGGTATGGGGCACAGGCTGAAGCTCGAGGTGTTGAGGACTCAGAGAACTTGACTGACTGACGTCCTGGGAACTAAACACATACCCTCTTTGGACTAAGAGGAGAATGGGAAGAGAGAATGATGCAGGGAGAGAGATAATGTGATGGTGACAACCATAGAGTTTATAGAGAGCAGTGCTGAAGGCGGTATATTAACTGTACGGTAAGCAGAGCACCAAGCTTAACACAACCACGCGTTCCAAACCACAGCCTGTCCATCATTGTAAGTCTTCAGTGGACATTTCAATCGGAATATTCAGCATATTAGGCTGATGTGGTTACTGTAAACCTTCCACCGTTAAGTAAACAGAAATACAGGAGACGGACATGTGGATTGGAGCATAAAGCTGTGATAGAACTTGGGAGAAGATGAGAAGAGAACTGGGCTCACTGCGCTGTGGTCTTCTCTCACCCTCGAAAGCATTAGCAGCGTCAACGAGGTGTGTCCAGTCCAGGCCGCTGTGTGTGTCCGTGTCTGGGAGGGGCAGGAGACCCAGCTCAGGGGGAGGCAGCCTCTGTCGTTCGTGTAGGTCTGCTAGAGAGGTGTCAGACGCTGAGAAGTCACCTAACACAGCCAATGAGAAAACATGAGGTGACGCGTGTGTGCGTGCACGTGTGTGCATGTTGAGATTGTGGGAGTGTGGATCTTACACAACATAACAGACATATTTAGGAAACACGGTCAAATTAAGAGACAGATCACTTAAAAACCGACATTGTTTAGCCTCATGTTCCAAACTTGCTTTAATGCAATCCTAATTTTGGGTACTTATACGTTAGATGTAGCTCTGACCCAGTGATGAACATCTTGCTCACCATGCATCTTGATTCCCATTTTGTAGGAGGGTCTGCGCAACGGAGCACCACGAGTGGTCGGAGATCGTGGAAGGGTGGAGCAGCTAAAGAGCACGTCACTGGCCAGAGCCTGCTCCAGAACAGAGTCTCCCAGAGACGGCAGCCTTTGACCGCGATATATACTCTCATCGGACAGGGTGCGGTGCAAAGAACGTCGCCCTAAGTTTGCTGGACTCGAGGAGGAGGCCTGCGGAGACAATGAGCGAGGTGGCTGGTGAGTATACAAAAAGAATTGGTCAGATTTGCATGCATGTATAAATGGGGTCCGAAACTGTGATCAATCAGAAAAAAAGCAAATGTCCACAGACTCCAAAAACGGAAAGACATTACTACAGGATAATTACATTAGTTCTAATGTGTAGCCTATTAAAAAAATCACATACCTTCTCTTTATGCTGTTTGGGTGGAGGACTGTCCAGTGTGATGTGTATCTTGCGGTCCTCCTCTACTGTGGACTTACACATGGCTTGAGGAGAGTGCAGATCTCGAAGAGAAGGTCTGGACTGAGATGATCCAACATCCGGTCCCTCACCCGGAGTTCTTCTGAAGAAATGACCAAAGGAGCTTAAGTACACTGTTTATATTAAAACATTTGAATATGTCCATATTTCCGTTTTTAAAATTAGTTTTAGTTTTTATTGTGCATTCCAATTAATATCAATCAAACTGCAGTTGGTTGTTTTGATTTAAACCATAATAACTCAAAAATACAGCTAACTAACACAATAAAAACATGATAACATAATAAAAAACTCAGTTTTAATTTGTTTTTTAATTATGTTATCTCATTTTGGAAACAAACTTCGATATATACATGGTGAATATATATGGGATAATTTGATCAAGTTATAACAAAATCAACTCTGATATGGTGAGGAATGTTGTATAAGTTCAATCAAATACACATTTTTAATATTATAAAAATGATGCCACAACTAGCCAATCAGAATCAGGTATTCCACTAATCTTCAGCCACACTGTTGTACTCTATCTTTCCAGAGGGTGGCGTACATGTATTAGTTAAAAAGATCCACAGGCAAACTGCAGCAAATCTCTTGACAGATTATACAATAATACCTCAGAAGAGGAAAAACAGATTTTTGACTAGGAGAGATTAACTGTCTATGAAAAAAAACTGCTACTGTACTTATCCTGCAGGATTACAACTGCACAGCATGCTGAGACGGCTGTCCTGCACTTATCTTTTCAAAAATCTCTACCTAAAATCCTGATCTGCTCACATATCTCGCAGCCATCCGTCACCCCGACAGCCAAGCTCCCGCACTTACTTTCGCGTGTCTCCAAAGTCCACCGAGTTGATGGTGCTGCCGGGTTTCCTCCAGCCAATCAGGTACTTGCTAGTGGCGCCCTGGCGAGGGTAGAAACTCTTGGGGCCGGGTGACACAGAGCTCTGGGAGGAGGATGAGGAGGGGGAGGTGGCAGAGGAAGACTCCTCACGCGGGGAGCTGTGGCTGGAGCTCATGACCGCAGGGCTGACGGAATGACGTGTGCTGAAGAAGGGCCAGAAAAACATGTCTAGACTATTTCATGATACAAATGCCTTATAGAAGGAGCACATCTGAAAACTATTTTGCGCATGTAAGACATCTGATACGGCAAAGGTTCTACATCGAGTGTGGCAAATAAAAGCAACCTGCAAACCACATAGGAATGCATTGCTAACATTTGCATTTCCAACTTTAGTTTATTAAGATGCGCATTTTCTAATCTCATCAGCGATGACAAAACTACAATTTAAAACAGTAACATCAGTATAACATATTTTATACTACAAGTATGCACTTTTTAGTCACTAGTTACTAAGTGTCCGTTTTATTTTTGTACTTTTAACTAAAATGTCATGTTACATGACCATTGTTTTCAACTTCAGTAAAGCTTACACAAAAAAAACTAAAAGCTGATTAAAAAAAAATAACTATGACTTATAACATCTACAAATCTGAATTTATATAAAAAACAAAATTACAGTTACACTGTTCCGTTCTATAAATCAGATTGAATTAGCTTATACTTTTAGTTTTAATGATGCTTTTTTGCCATTTTGTTTTGTGCTTTTGTCATTTTATTATATGGCTATAATAGTTTAATTTGTTTTTATTTCAGATTTTTTATTTGTTTTCAGTAGGAAGTTGTAGTTCCTCAAACTTATTTCAGTTTATAGCTGGGGCGGCATTTAGTTAAGGTTTTAATATTTTACGTTAATATTTAGGCCGATATATTTTATTTGAATAGTTTTAGTAAACTATAATAACCCTGCATGACAGTTTACCTGGAGAAGGAGGCCATATCGCTCAGACTGTAGGAACTGCCATCCCGGACAAGCAGGTGAGTTGGTGGGCTGCGGGTAGTGGGTGGCGGCGCATCAGCAGGGGACACTTGAGACTCTGCGGCAGGAGGGGATCTCTCAAGCACCCTCCGACCCCCCTCTGTAGGGCTGTGCCAGGGTGAAGGAGCCCTCTCCCTAGCCCCAGAAGCTCCCACAGCCAGCAGAGAACTAGAACTCCCATGAGCGGGTCCGTATGATGTGGCATCAATCCCACTGTCTGCTGAAGCTCCCTGCAGGTAACCACCACCCAGACCGTTGGGCTCTGAGTCCGGTTGGTCTCCAAGTCCACCGCCACCGAGATCATACCACTTATCATCACTGTGACCCCCACTAGAGGCGGTGCTGGATAGTGTGTTACTGTTGGAGTGGGAATATGGACCTTCCTGAGAGGGATCGAAAATAGACATTGAGAAGGTATTCGAAAACAATTACGTAGAGAAACTGCTAAGTAGAGAACCGCACCTGGCTGCCTTTTTTGGGAGAAAGGTGAATGACTTGTTCCTGCCTCTGGATGCGTGGGCCACCTGAGTAGGACGAGCCTGATTTCGTGACCGGGGCTTCTACAGCAGGGGGAAGTGGAGATCATGTTCATGGCATTAGAGAACGGGTCAAACAGACAGTATTTAAAAGATCAAAAATGACAGAAGAGATGAAACAGACAACTCGGGACTCATTTATACAAGAAATATCATAAACAGATGAAAGTATAATATCTCCTCTCACTCGCACACAAACACACCAGTGTATGAGTCAGCATTGATGATACCTTCTTATGAAATAATCTTTTAGAAATGTTCACAGACAATTTGATTTCAAAAGAATCTGATTGGATCACAACTGTAGGTCCGGGGCAGTCAAAGCCACTTTCATTCCAGGATATTGACTGTAAAAGAAACTATTGTGTAATTGTCGGCCGTTACGTAACCAAAATAGTTAGCACAAGCAATTAAGAGAATGGACTGCAGGAGAAAAACAGAAAGAGAGGGAGAATACGCAGAAGCCAGAATGACCCAAAATTTGATGTATTTGCATTGAGAGAACATCTATCTAAACATAGTGCATTCAAGGTCATACTATACATCTAAACAATGAATGTGTTTCCTAGAAATCAAACCAATTGACTTGGTGACCGATTTCCTACTAGATGAGCTTCAGGAACAAACCGATACTAAAATCTTTGGATGACACAACAGTGTTGCAGTTCACAGACCCAAGACTAAAGTCATAAGACGTAAAATAACACTTTAAGACATGAAAGTAATATACAATTTTTTCAACCCCAAAATAAAAGTTGGCCATTTCCTTCTATGCACATATGTGAGCCACTGCACCATTGCTTTGTGCGAGGGGGGCAAATTCTTTGTGCAAAGACTTTCCTTCCTCTCGCCACCTCATTTCCTGCCTGTACTCCTTTTACGCCTTCAAAGCCTAATACACATTTGCGTAGGAATATCTTTTGTGGATTTCTAAAGTTATGTTTTGTCTATTTCGCCTTAACATTTTCTACATTGACAGATATAACCCAGTGAGGTGACCCTGCTAAAAGCCACACCATGGACAAAAGCGTCCCAGTGCTGACCCCTCACGCATAACAAACGACTGCAATCATGTGAGAGGAGTATAATTCTAGGCTGCGGTAACATTTACAGCACAGGTCATAAGGTTTACTGTGCCGAATGGCTCAGATGTGTTTTGTGTGGGCTGGAACCTGCTATTACTGTCCGAGATTCAGAAAGAGAAAGAAAGAGAGCAGGTCACGTGGTGAAGCTAAGACGGGTCAGAGAGAGTGGAGGTGGGCCGCTCAACCACAAGAGCCAGAGGCTAAAAACGGTGTAATGATTTTCTGAGAAATATACAAAAGAATGAACATAAATGGAGGGAAAGAAGAAGACAGACACAAAAGCTCTGTTCTTAAACCGAGTGAGCAGCCTATGTAGGCAGCATCTTAAGGCATCGTACTGTAAGAGTGTCTTGACACAAAGGCAGGATGGAGGTGGATGAAGAGAGGAATATTTATTTCTATTAATATAGAATAAAGTGTTACAACTTTGTCATTTTTATATAATTTTGTTTACATTTTAATAGAAAATATAGCATATGGCGTGAAACAAAAAAGTATTTCCCCCCATTTATATTAATGATATTAACATAGCTTTATTTTATTCAACTTTTATTAGACAGCTCTCAGGAATACTTGATTCTGATTTGTCCCTGATAACAACTGCTAAAGCAAAACACAGGCTTATCCGGGTACTGCAAGTCACGATGACTTCGAAAATGATTTACTTATAAATAAATATAAATATGCCCAATAAATAGCATGTGTATGACATATCACAAATAATTCATCCAAATTGCATGTTTGTCCTGG
>VCII01000603.1:0-23348 GCA_006030095.1 Triplophysa siluroides | reverse complement strand
ATGATCTTATTATAATTACTTGACTACTGTGTGGATTGTTAGTAGTCTGTGCATGCTCGTGCAGTGCTCGATAATGCCTGAGCATGGAGGAGGTGTTATTGCTGTATGGCAGCTCCTTTAGGCACAGCAAGCATTTCACCTAGAAACATAAACGAATAGACATGAAATATAATACAGCCTTATAGTGAGTATTATTATTATATCAAGACAGTAAAACAATAATAATACACATACCTTATTGTGACCAACCATTTAAAAAAACTCCCAGACAGGGGAGGATTTCCTCTTTCTTGCTGGCTCCATTACAAGGAAAAAGGAAGATGTCACAAAAAGCAAACAAATCCAAAAGGGCAATCCAAATCAAAAAGCAGTCCAGTCCAAATCCAAAAAAACAAAGCAATCCAAATAATCTTATCTAATTAATATAACAATACTATAATATAACTACTATAATTAATAATAACAATATACTATAACTAATCTAACCTGATATAATCTAATAATATATAGCAATAATATAATACATATATGACACAATAACGACGACGACACAACTATCTAACTTTGACTCTCTGACTCTACTACAACCGATTCAACTACTCCTGACAACACCCACAAGGTGGCGCGAGTTTCGAACCCCCTTTATCCAGAAACGACACTCAGACCGAACCGATGACGTGTACACACAAACCGAGGCCTCGTTTGTCATCAGTCACCTGATTTCCACGTTAACAACACAAGCATAGTTGCCAAGTCCGCTTATAATCCGCGACTTTGGGCTTGTTTTTTTATCAAGTCGCGGTAAAAAATCATAAGTCGCGTGTTGCGTTTTTTTGGGCTTATTTAAAAAATAATTGTTGCTTGTTAGGAAAATTTGACAAGCAACTTTGTTACTTTAATTTATGGTCACCGTTTTACTCGCATGCATTGATTGACACTTTCAGATTACAGCTAATTGCCAATCAATGAAGTAATATAAATTCTGTAACGTATTTCGTCAAAACATTCAGCCCCCTCCTCCCCCTCTCCCCTCATTGGTAAAAAATCTAATTCAAAGTGCAGGCGCGTGACGTTGTCCAAGCGATGACATTTAGATGGACATAAATAAAACATGTAAATTATAGCAAACAATGGCACCAACAAAGTGGTCCAAGTATGGAATAAAATACAACACAGACTGGGAAAAGGATGCAAAACTTAAAGACTGGATATGTTGCAGCGCTTCAGTGTTGGGATGTACAGAGATGAAGCGGAGACAGGGGAGAATATGGATGGTGCAGGGGAGGAGAGGGATGACTTTTTTTAATAGGTACAATTTTCAATGATTTTGTAATTAATTCATTATCACAGGCTATAAATAAAAAAACAAGTAGTCATATAGAATACTAGTAAACTATAAATTTGGTTCTAATTGATTTTATTAAGCTATAAATATGTGGCTGTGTTGCTCCCTTCTCTCCAACCCTATTCTGCTCACAGGTCATCGATAGTGGTTAGTGTGCCCTCACGTTTTGTTGCAATTTGCTGATTTAAAATAAAAGAGAATTTCCAGTTTAAATGTTGCAGGCTCATTTATTGTACAAAAATAGTTAATTATAATTAGAACGATTGTAAATACATAATAAAATTATATTGGGCTTGTTTTGGGCTTGTTTTTAAAGCTGAGGTTGCTTATTTGTCTCGCGAGAGTTGGCAACTATGAACACAAGCCTCGAAGCGCGGCTTCATCTGGCACGCCCCTTTTTTCTCGACACAAGCTCCGACGCCTCGGTTCAAATGTCACATCACTACCTAGATGATTTAAATTATATTTCCTTTTTGCTTTATATATTTTAATAAATTATATTTTGTTAAAACGTATTTATGTTCTCTGACTCCCTCTTTATGTTGCGGTTTGTGTAACAAGCTAAGCCGTGACACTATCATGAAACCACCGTAAAAGCACCTTTAGCATTCGATAGCTTTATGCGTGGAATAAACCAATATAGCATAATAAGAAACTCTGACTTCCGCTGGTGCTGTCATCTGTAAATCTCCAGTCAGCATGCGTGTGTACGGTGAATGTCAGGACGCTAACGTTACTTAAGTTCTAAGATGTTCTAATGTTTTCATTATTCTTCATAATCACAAGATGATACTCATGGATTTATTTAAAATGTATTTTGCTAGAGACGGTGAATTACTCGCTGGGTGTAACCAAAAAAATTTTTGAAGCACCGGAAGCGGTCTGAATGTTGTGCGTCTTCGCAATAACTTTTATAAACCTCTGATTTAACTGTAAACTGTTGGATATGGATGCTATGCATGTGTGTGCAAGTGTTAAACATGTAACATATCATCTCTTTTCGTTGTGTTCTAACTGTTATTTACTTTGGGGAGCAAAAGGATCCCCGCGACTTCAGAAGGAGAAGGTGCTTTAAGCGTATCATTGTGCGTCCGGGATGCGCATAACTGTAAATAATGAAGCGAATGCATTAAGCACATCAACCACTTGGCAAAATCAGGAGAGTCAAACTGGCTCTGAGCCTAACTAACACGTTAAAACATATTACGCGTTAACCCCCGATTTATGCTTTAACGCATAAAAATTGTATCGAAGAACGTTTTGTCAAACATTTGTCAAATATTGTACAGACGAAATAACACGTGTAAGTGTTAATGCGCCTAAAGATTTAAATTTGGGTACAGACGGTAGACACATGGACGAGCAGGGCTGGGAAGGGGAATATATTTGACGTTTTCACGTTATTTCACTTCAGATTACGAAATACATGCTTTCGTTAGATAGCACAAATTCTGTAACTTAATCTAAATACTTAAAAATTCTTTGGAATACTAATTAACATTTAGCAGATGCTTTTATCCAAAGCGACTTAGAGAGAGTTCAGGCAGCAATAAGTGATATGTCATAGAGGAGCAATAATACAATAGGTGCTAATACAAAGTTACTTGTTTCAACAAAAGCTAGACCACTACCTGTTGAGACCACTACCTGCTAGACCACTACATTTGTCTGTCAAGTATTCACAGAAGAGATTGGTTTTGTGTTTTTTTTACGTGGATGTTTGCCTTGTTAAACTCTTGTGGATGTTTTTGCTAGTGATGGGCAGAGCGAGGCTTCTTGAAAACAGAATCAAATATGCCGTGCAGTTTTGAGGCTTGGAAACATCCCGACACCTGTCTCCATGGTGACACCTAGTGGTCATTTGCACATTGTAGTGGAGTAGGCGGGGCAAGACCGTGGTTCGAGACCGGTGAGTAATTGTTAAAGAGCGCCAGCTGTGCGCACACCGGGCTCGAATCACGTAGGAGATGGGAGCATATAAAAGGAACGAGCGGCCGGACCGGGCCCGAACACATGTTAAGTTGATTTATGTTTGTGTTGCAGGCAGTCGTCCGTGAGGGGCTGCCGGCTGTTTATTTACTTCCGTGTTTTGTTTGTTTATTTTATTAAACTTTATTTAAATGTCAGCCGGTTCCCTCCTTCCTTCCTTTTATTGAACTTTCTACACACATGTTGCTCTAAGACACTTCTATTACAACGGCTTAGACAATCGCTGACGCGTTACAATCTCTATGTTCGTGAGAGAGCTTGATTGAGTGTCTGGGGGAGTGGTATGTGTTCCCGACTGGTGTGCTGTGGTCAAAAGTTCGAATCTTGGTTAAAGCAACATCACATCATACAATTGAGTGTTTCTTCACTATGTTTTTTATTTAGAGTTTTTAAGAACAACAGATGTTTTGGCTACACCTATGCCCATCCAATAAATGAAGGTGGTAGGAGGGCATGTGTTTCAACATTGCTAAGTGTTATGATTAACAATCACACACCTCCAAGGCTGTTTTCAAAATGGTCCCATAGGCTACAATTGACCTTTGACTTTTTACTGCACTCATACTTATAAATATATATATATATAACACAACATATTTTACATTTAGTCATTTATCAGACGCTTTTATCCAAAGCGACTTACAAAGAGTTTAGGGAGCAATAAGCCATATAGGAGCAATAATACAAACGGTGCCAATACAAAGTTACTGGATTCAACAAAAGCTAGACCACTACATGTTGAGAGAAAGAGAGAGGGTTAAGTGTTCTTTTTTTGCTATGTTTTTATTTTTTAATTTGTCAAGTATTCACAAACATATGGCTCTGTCTGTTAGGTAAAATTTAGCTAGATTTCACATTAAGTGATACTTATCCCGAGATGATCACTGTCCATAGATCACTACAAACAT
The DNA here is from genome assembly GCA_006030095.1 of Triplophysa siluroides. NCBI lineage: Eukaryota > Metazoa > Chordata > Actinopteri > Cypriniformes > Nemacheilidae > Triplophysa > Triplophysa siluroides. The sequence continues at coordinate 19,106 of VCII01000603.1, read as the reverse complement.
GTTTATTTTTTTATTTCTTGATTTACAGAAAATCAGTTATAGACAGACACTAGTTTATGAGTTTACTTTCAAATCAACACTCCCTAGTGGCGAAATGTCGTCGAGTTTTGAAACGTTTCGAAACAGTATTGACGTAACGAAGCCTCGTTTGCTAAATATCACGTGACTCACACAGTTTGACACACACTTCGAAGCACTGATTTATTACAGGTTTCGAAGCTTCATGAAGCCTGTTTCGAAAGTGCCCATCACTTGTTTTTGCTTTTGTTAAACTCTCGTGGTTGTTCTCGCCTTGTTAAACTCTTGTGGATGTTTTTGTCTTGTTAAACTCTCGTGGATGTTTTTGCCTTGTTAAACTCTCGTTAACACCTCATCACTTGTGGCATCGTTATTCCATGGGAAACTGTTACTGTCAGAGTCAGAGAATCACTGAATGCTCTAGGATTTGGGTTGATTTTGATTATCGATTCTAACCGGTTTAGTTTTGTAGGGTTTTCTGATCAGGTGTACTATCTGAGGAGATTTCTCTGAACAGGTTTTTAAAGTAGTCTTTCCATAGTTCTCCATTTTGTATGGCTATATCCTGGTTTTGATGTTTATTTAGACTATTCCATTTTTCCCAGAATTGCTTATTATTAAAAGAGTCAATGAGTTTCAATGAGAGTATGGTTAAGATAATGTTGTTTTTTTGTATTTTTTGTAGTCCCTAAGTGCTTCACAATAGTTTTGTCTAATTTCTGGTTTCTGCGGCTCTCTGTGTTTTAGGTTGGAGAGCTGTCGGAGTTGTTGTTTTTTTATTTTACATTCTTTGTCTAACCAGATTTCAGTTTAGTTTTCTTGTTTTTATATACTAGGTTAGCTTTACTTAAACACCTATCTTAAATAAGATTTATTTGATGTACAGCAGTATTTATGTCGTTTTTGCTAGTCGTAAACCGTGTTATTTAAAATCTGTTACTTTGGTTGGAGATCTCTTTTGAGCTAATTGCAGTAATAAATTCAGATTCACATTTTGGTGACCATTTAAGTGTTGGGTTCAGTTTGAACAGATTGCTGGGCTTATGGTCAAACGTAGCAGCACAAGATAATAAGCACAAGGGCATTATAAAGGGTTACAAAACAAGGTATAATTACAAAGGGCATGTGTGGGGCATGAAACACTTGCGGGAAGCTAAACGTGGAAACAATAGGGCGGGGTCAAGACACAGGACTGGAAAGCACATAGCACAAAGCAACAAACAAAGGCCATGTTCTTCCACACAGAACACAACAAGCACAAAAACAAAAGACATGAGCCTGCCATGACCCTGTCCACAAGAAACTAGAAAATCATTAAACTAGAAGGACAGGATCATGACAAATAGTTTTTGTATTTGCATTTTACCAGACAATTTGACTGTATCGGTTATTATATACAAGCTTACATTAATGGATTACATTTTGATACATAATAGAATATCTTATGACATTTCACATCTGCATACAACTAAACTTAGCTCTCTCTTACAAAGTACACACAAGAACAAAGATATGGACGAGTGCACATATAATGCCCCTTGATAGCACACATCCATCTGGCTTACGTCAATTTGACGTCTGCATTTACATCTGCAATACATAGTTTGCTCATCTGTAATACGTCTCGGAGATGTCTGCTGTCAGACGTCATATAGACATCTAGTGTCATGATCAATACACAGGCGAGACCCAATTGCGGGGTGAACAAAAGGTTTTATTGGAGAGACAAAGTCAGTAGCACAGTGAAAATCCAAAAACTCAGGGCTTTATCCCCGTGAGACGAGGCAGACTTCCGGATACCGGTAGACCGGTAGTTGAGGCGCAACACAACTCCGTGCGAGACTGGATCCCGGTCACTGGCAGACGTGTAGAAGAGGCTCAGCTCAATCCCGTGTGGTGTTTCGTGAAACACGGAAGAGAAGTCCCGGGGCTTCGGATCGAGCTGTAGGAGTATGCCCAACAGATTAGACAAAGACGGCAGATGCCACCGGGGAGAATACTCACAGGCAGGCGTGGGAGCGTGGAGAGAAACTCTAGGAACTGTGACAAGGTAGTACACGACAGACTAGACAGGAACGATCTAATGACTTCTTTAGACGAGCCGCAGCTACGTCTAGGGCAGTCTGAACTGGCAAGATACAATGCAACGGTCAGACAACGGACAACAGATACAGAGGGATAATATAGGAGATTTAACGAGATAACATGGTTAACAGGTGCGAAGGAGTAAATTAGCTAGGAGTGAAATACTAAACAGGTGTGTGAGCATGAGTGGAAAATCACCCGTGTAGGGGAATCCTATGGGAACACGGGGCGGGGAGACAGACGTAGACACTGAGCACGCGGTTAGCGGGTAGCCAGCCTCGTGCTCAACAAAACACCACACACCCACGTGCAGAAGAAGTCCCGAACTGACCAGGGTCGTGACAGTACCCCCCTCTCCACCAGCGCCCCTAGGCGATCAGGGAGGGGGCTTACCTTGTCTCCGGTGGAAATCCATGATCAACGACCGGTCCAACACATCCCGCGAGGGAACCCACGACCTTTCTTCTGCGCCATAACCCTCCCAGTCCACTAGGTATTGGAAACCCCTACCCCGACGGCGGACATCAAGTAACTTCTTGACGGTATAAGCGGGGACGCCGTCCACCAGACGACGAGGCGGGGGGGGGGTGGGTTGGGAACTGGCCGGATTGATGGGAGAGGTGACAAAAGGCTTGACCCTGGAAACGTGGAATACAGGGTGAACTCGACCAAGAGTCGGAGGGAGCTTGAGTCGTAAGGCTACCGGATTAACCACCTTGGTGATCCGGAATGGCCCTATGAACCTGGGCGCCAGCTTACGAGAAGGCGTCCGGAGAGGCAGGTCCTTGGTAGAAAGCCATACCCGTTGACCACACACATAGGCAGGGGGAGAGATCCGGTGGCGGTCGGCCGCTGACTTGGTTCTCAGATTGGTTTGGGCCAAAACCTCTCTGGCCCTCGTCCAGGTCCGATGGCACCGCCGGACGCCAGAGCTGAGGGGACCGCAGCATCGAGTTCCTGGGAGGGAAACAGAGGTGGTTGATAACCGAGTGCACATTCAAAAGGAGACATACCTGTGGCAGAGGCGGGGAGGGAGTTGTGAGCGTATTCCACCCAAGAGAGCTGTTGGCTCCAGGAATTAGGGTTGTTAGATGACAGACAGCGGAGTCTCCGTCCGAGATCCTGGTTGGCTCGCTCACATTGTCCATTGGTCTGAGGGTGAAAACCTGAAGACAGACTCGCTGAGGCCCCGATCTGTCGACAGAACTCCTTCCAAAACCGAGAGGTAAACTGAGGACCCCTATCGGAAACGACATCTACCGGAAGACCGTGCAGCCGGAAGATGTGATCCACCATCAGTTGAGCCATCTCTCGGGCCGAAGGAAGTTTGGGGAGGGGAATGAAATGAGCCGCTTTGGAGAAACGGTCCACCACCGTGAGAATCACAGTGCACCCTCTGGACAGGGGAAGGCCAGTGACAAAATCCAGGGCTATGTGAGACCATGGCCGGGAGGGGATAGGGAGGGGGCGGAGCAGACCTGTGGGTGGACGACGGGTGGTCTTACTTTGTGCACAGACCGGGCAAGCCAACACGAACTGTCTGACATCGTTGGTGGTTGACGGCCACCAAAACCGCTGGAATACGGAAGCCAGGGTCCCTTTGATTCCTGGATGGCCGACCAGCTTTGACGAGTGACACCACTGGAGGACTGCAGAACGTAGAGGAGCGGGTACGAACAACCGACCGCTGGGCAGCCTTCTGGCACTTGCACCCCCCGGCCGGCCTCCTCTACTCGCCGTTCGATGTCCCAGGCAAGAGCCCCGACGACCCTCTCCCTAGGAAGGATGGGATCGACGGGATTCTCTCTACCTGGTTCCTCGAACAGGCGAGAGAGGGCGTCTGGCTTGATGTTTTTAGAGCCAGGCCGGTACGAGAGGGTGAAGTGGAACCTGCCAAAAAACAGTGCCCAGCGAGCCTGCCGTGAATTCAACCTTTTGGCTGAACGGACGTATTCCAAATTCTTATGGTCCGTCCAGACCAAAAATGGTTGTGTTGCCCCTTCCAGCCAGTGACGCCACTCCCCCAATGCTAGTCGAACCGCCAGCAGCTCTCTGTTACCGATATCATAATTCCGTTTCGGCAGGGCTGAGGCGATGGGAGAAGAAGGCACAGGGGTGCACCTTCTGATCATGGCCGGAACGTTGGGACAAAACTGCGCCTACCCCGACATCGGATGCATCGACCTCGACAATAAATTGGCGATCCGGGTCTGGAAAACAGAGCACAGGTGCAGAGACAAAACGGGACTTAAGTTTATCAAAGGCTACCTGAGCGAGAGAGTTCCAACCAAACGGGATCTTAGAGGAGGTTAATGCAGTGAGCGGTGCGGCCACTTGGCCGAAACCCCGGATGAAGCGCCTATAGAAATTGGCGAACCCCAGGAACCGCTGCAACGCCTTACGAGAGTCGGGAACTGGCCATGTAGCGACAGCCTTGACCTTGGAGTCGTCCGGACCAATGCCCCGAGGAGAGATCACATGGCCGAGGAACGAAACCGTATCGGAGTGGAACTCGCACTTCTCCGCCTTGACAAATAATTGATTCTCAAGAAGGCGCCGGAGGACCTCACGAACATGCTGGGTGTGCTCCTGTAGAGAAGGGAAAAAATCAAAATGTCGTCCAGGTAGACAAAGACGAACCGATTAATCATATCACCCAGCACGTCATTAATGAGACCCTGGAAGACGGCAGGAGCATTGGTTAGACCGAACGGAAGAACCAAGTACTCGTAGTGTCCTGATGGTGTATTAAACGCCGTCTTCCACTCATCCCCCTCGCGGATGCGAACCAGATGATACGCATTGCGGAGGTCTAGCTTGGTAAAGACCCGAGCTCCCTGTAACAGTTCGAAGGCAGACGACATTAAAGGTAAGGGGAATTTATCTTTACCGTAATCTCGTTCAAACCCCGATAGTCAATACAAGGGCGCAGGGAGCCGTCCTTCTTCTCTACGAAGACCCGCACCGGCTGGCGAGGAGGAAGGGCGAATGAGCCCGGCATTGAGCGATGTACGAATATACTTCTCCATGGCCTCTCTTTCAGGAGCAGATAGAGAAAATAGTCGACCCCTAGGCGGAGAAGTGCCTGGGAGAAGATCAATGGCACAGTCGTAAGGTCGATGAGGAGGAAGAGACATGGCACGGGACTTGCAGAACACGGTACGAAGATCATGGTATTCCTCCGGGACCCCAGTAAGATCGGCAACGTCAACCTGCAACACAGGAAACACAGAAACAGGCGAGGGAGCAGGACCAAGACAAGACACATGACAAGCAGGGCTCCACGCTAAGACAGAAGTGTTTACCCAATCAATGTGAGGATTATGCTGTGTCAACCACGGATGCCCTAATACCAGTGGGGTTGTGGGGGAATCGAGTATGAACAGCCTAATCTTCTCACAATGATTTCCCGAAAGGAAGAGACTTACGTGAGGAGTGGTGTGAGTGACGGTGAACAGTGGCATCCCCGTCAGAGTCACAGCTGAGACGGGCGGGTGAAGAGGGACGGCAGGAATACCCCACTTCCGAGCCATGGTAGCGTCCAGGAAGTTCCCCTCAGCACCAGAGTCAATCAAAGCTTTCCCGATGTGGGGGTAGAGTGACCGAAGGTAAGACGAAAAGGTAGCATGGTGCGTAGGGATGGAGAGGTTCGATCGATAACGCCCACCCGGACTCTCCTTTCTATGGGTGAGCGCTGGCTTTTACCGGACACTGTGTAACGATGTGGTCCGGTTTACCACAATAGAAGCAGAGGCCATCCACTAAACGCTGATGCTTCTGGGCGGGTGTCAGACGGGAACGGCCGACCTGCATAGGTTCTGCATCTGTCGACGGACGATGTGTAACTGGTCTCCCGGATGGACTCCCGTCCGGACTCTCCATCAGTCTGCTGGTGGTGGTCTCGACGTCGCCAGGAGGAGGGGGAAGGACGTCTTCGACGACGAGCGTTGAGCCGACTTTCGATTCTCAGACATAGGCATATCAGGTCCTCCAAGTCTCTAGGTGGGTCTAGTGCGGCGATCTCGTCAGCAATAGAGTGGTTGAGACCGTCCAAGAAGCGTGCTCGTAGGGCTTCACTATTCCACACATGTCGCCGCTAGGGTCTTGAATTGAATCGCGTAGTCTGTGATAGACGATTTACCCTGGGAAGTGCGAGAGAGTTGAGCCGCCCGCCTCATCACCGCGAACGGACCTGTCGAACAGTCTGGTCATCTCCTCACGGAATTCCTGGAAAGAACGGCAGCACGGATCCCGGGACTCCCAGACCGCAACTCCCCACTGACGGGCTTTCCCGGTGAGCAAGGTGAGTACGTAGGCGATCCGAACTTCCTCAGAGCCGTACCGGCGGGGCTGGAGAGCGAATACCAGGGCGCACTGGGAGAGAAATGCTCGGCACGAGTGGGGTCTCCGTCGTACAATGGAGGACTGTTGGCGTGTGGCTCAGGGTGAAGCGGAGCTCCATGGGTCGACGAGTGATGAGCTCCAGCCGAATGTATGGAACCTTGCAGGATATCGGCGACCTGGCGTTTTAGTGCTGCCATCTGTCCTTGGAGTAAGTCCATCTCCTGAGCGGCTGTGGCGAGACGAGACGCTTGCTGTCCAAGCAGAATTCCTTGCTGCAATGCCGCTCGTAGTGGATCTTGTCCCGCTGGGTCATGAGTTTGGTCTGACCGTTCTGTCATGATCAATACACAGGCGAGACCCAATTGCGGGGTGAACAAAAGGTTTTATTGGAGAGACAAAGTCAGTAGCACAGTGAAAATCCAAAAACTCAGGGCTTTATCCCCGTGAGACGAGGCAGACTTCCGGATACCGGTAGACCGGTAGTTGAGGCGCAACACAACTCCGTGCGAGACTGGATCCCGGTCACTGGCAGACGTGTAGAAGAGGCTCAGCTCAATCCCGTGTGGTGTTTCGTGAAACACGGAAGAGAAGTCCCGGGGCTTCGGATCGAGCTGTAGGAGTATGCCCAACAGATTAGACAAAGACGGCAGATGCCACCGGGGAGAATACTCACAGGCAGGCGTGGGAGCGTGGAGAGAAACTCTAGGAACTGTGACAAGGTAGTACACGACAGACTAGACAGGAACGATCTAATGACTTCTTTAGACGAGCCGCAGCTACGTCTAGGGCAGTCTGAACTGGCAAGATACAATGCAACGGTCAGACAACGGACAACAGATACAGAGGGATAATATAGGAGATTTAACGAGATAACATGGTTAACAGGTGCGAAGGAGTAAATTAGCTAGGAGTGAAATACTAAACAGGTGTGTGAGCATGAGTGGAGAATCACCCGTGTAGGGGAATCCTATGGGAACACGGGGCGGGGAGACAGACGTAGACACTGAGCACGCGGTTAGCGGGTAGCCAGCCTCGTGCTCAACAAACAACACCACACACCCACGTGCAGAAGAAGTCCCGAACTGACCAGGGTCGTGACATATTGCGGAATTGCATTTCCTGATATTTATTTTGTTCCCGATTTCAACGTCGGGGGAAATACACAAAGCAAACCCTTAAGTAAACATTCTCTACAGGAGCGAAACACGTTCAGTGGTTTAATGAACCGAATCTAACAAGATTTACATTGCTCTTCTAAATGTTTACAGTGTTGACCAAATGTTCATCTTTAGTTTGTATGAAATACATCTGCTTAGAATGTTAAAAGAAATAAAACCCTGGGGAAACTTTACAATAACGCAACATATGGGTAAAGAAAGTAGGTAGGTAACGCTATTATGCTATGGTTCAACAAAAACATTTCGCCTGCGCTGAGTCTAATATGAAATGGCTAGCAAACATCCACGTTTCAGTATTCCATTTGTTTCTGCAATTTGCAGCATTTTTTCTGTCCTTCAGCAGTCTTTAAAAAATAAATCTCTCTGATTTCTTGGTCAACCTGTTTGTACAATCAATCGCACAACAACGTTTTCCCATTATAAATAGAGAAAAGGTAACGGTAAACACTGCTGCATTTACTGTTTTGTGGGCACGACTCACTTGACTTCACGTGACCTGATGTGTGTTTTGACATGAATACCCTTCTAATTTTCTAACTGTTTGTATACCATTCACATCCTTGTAAAATAGTTACGAACTCACGTGATACCAGGTTTGAATGAACATTACGAAGACACATTTTTATTTCTTGGGGACGTTAACTAACACACCTAGAAATTCATTTGGGGGCTACTTTATAGCAAATACTGATACCTGTAATTAATTCAATTAAAAAGTGTAGTTTATTCACATAAGCAACTGAACGCAGTATAACATCTTACGTTGAATTCAATTTGCATTATTTCCAATTTCTCTGAAAACCCCCATTAAAATATCCACTGTGTCCATCTCAAATATCATCCACAAGCTTGGTGGGGCTTCTCTTGCTGTCAGATGTGTTCTATGAATAGTAAGGTTACTGTATTAAAGCACCGGCTGTGCAAAATTAATTTACTGGCAGCACTGCCCTAAGCCCTTCCTCTGATCACTTGAGTTGGGCTCAAGGGCAACGGTCTTTTAATCTTGCTCTCAGCAGGTGTGCAACATCCCCACCTGAACTTACTAATGCAGTATATTAGTTTGATAGGTTTCATGGTAGTCATTAGATCATGAATATAGTTATAATAGAACAGAAATAGAACTACAGTGTGAGTGTGAAGAGCAGTAGCTCTTTTTAGTGGTACTTTTTTATTTTCTGTACATTCTTTATCAAACTATCCAGAATAAACAAATCTTATTAGACAAATTATTTGGTCTCAAAATATTTGTCATTCTCAAATACGCATGCCAATAAATGTCATATTACCACGTGTAGAAAAACCTTTGAGGTTAGTCATGATTTAAAGCCACAGAGTGAGAGCATATAGTGGTAGAGACATATCAGAGATGTGCATGTAGTGCTGGATCTCCATTCTGCTGCCTGATGTCATTTTACCCATAATCCTGTAAGCATGGAGGCAATAAATAGAGGATATGATGGGTACACCAGACCCGTATCATGCCCCTTTTGACTGCCTGGTAAATTCTGATTATAATATCTCTCTCTTGCTCTCTTCACAAAATGTGTTAATTTTGTAATTTTGTGTTAGAATGCAGCATGTCAAAGCACCACTAACGCTACTAAGCATGTAAACTTAAATCAGTTCTCCTGCTGTGTTTACCAACATCCAAATATCCAAATGACAATTTTTGTCAGGTCAGACATGAGCGCGTCCGAAGAAACGGTCTATAGAGAGCATTAAAACAAACCTATTTTTTCTTAGCAACGGCCTGCTACAGCGCAACTTTAAAGGCGATTTTTTTCAATATTTTTTGATTGCAGATTTTCAAATAGTTATATCTCAGCCAAATAATGTCCGATCCTAACAAACAACATATCAATGGAAAGCTCATTTATTCAGCTTTCAGATGATGTGAACATCTCAAGACTGGATTTTTAATTTTGTATATTTTATTTTTACAGTCATGTATAAATATAGCAAACACATTTACATTTATTTTACAATTTAGTAACTTCAGATTTGATGAAAACATAAAAAAGATCTATTCATATCACTCTAATATTCACAGCATTAACTTTCTGCTTATTTTAGAGAATACTGTCACAAACTCATCCATGTCCAGTCCATGTGTAATTGCTTTTATGAGCTAAAAGTACAAGATATTTTCCTCTCATGAAGCATTGTTCGGCGGAATGGTGTCAAAAGTTAAACCATCACCCGTCCTGGTGCAAAGTTGCTGTACACTCTAAAAATGCTGAATTGTTTTTAAAATGGGACAAACCCAACCGTTGGGCTGTAAATGAACCTTTTCTGGGTTGTTTGAACCCATTCATGGGATCAATATAAATTCTTTCCTGGTTAATTTTATCCATCGATTAGCTTTGTCCCTTTTTGACCCAATGCTTTGTTGAAAATAACCCAGCATTTTAAAAGCAACAACTAACAAGTATTAAAATTGCATTGAAAATCATATAAATATGTAAACAAAGGCCTTGTTTTCATCCGTCACTTGAAATGCATGAAATTACGGCCGCCTCACCCTAGCATTCACATTTCTGATCAAGATTATCATAACAGTGGCAAGACAGGTGGTTCAGATAAATGACAATCTCATAAACTCTGTGAGCATTCGAGACATGAGGAGAAATGTCTGGGTGAAGGTTTGGCTGAGGTTGATGAAAGAGAATTACTCTCACTCTATTTATCTCTATTTACGTTCTGCCTCCCACACTTGACACATATATAACCACATCTTAAAATAAATGCTGAGAAGCTTTTCTTAAGCTCAGAATCAATGACTATAATCCAACTTCAGCGGGCATGAAGAAATCTATGAGACGCAATCAGAATGAGGTGAGAAATACCGTGAATTTGTCTATCAAGACGTTAGGCTATGAACATTTGTGGAAAAAGTTTGAGCATCCGTGACAAATCAATCAAATCTTTCATCTTTCTCACAACGCACCACTGCTTTGGACATGAAGACAAATTCTACAATTAGATGAGTAACTAGATTTTTTTATTTTCTGAAAAGAGTATGCACTTGTACAAAACTTGCTGCCAGGTTGTTGTGAGTGGTTGCCACAGTGTTGCTATGTTTATTATCACATTTACTAAAATCTTACTAGGCTGATTTAAGTGATGTAAAGTAGTTTCTTAATATCCAAATGTAGAGTAGCCATTCCAAAATCTGTATAATGCTGTCTTTATAGCGTGGCTCTCTTTTGATTAAAAATAATAGTTCAGATATTTTTTAAATAATGTGTTGTTATAAAATCTCACTTTCTTTTTTATACATTTTTATCAAAAGCTGTTTTATTTGCATACTGAAGCTCTTAAACTTTTTTAATCTACTTCTCAAATAGACATTTTCCAATTGAAAGCTTTAGAAATGTACCACCACTGCTTTACCCCTCTTGTGATTTACATATGTTTATATGAGTTTGGCAAGAAAGTGTCAAAAGTTCAACTTCCTTACCTCCCACCACGTACGGTACACACACCCCATGAAACCAAAACAGTGTGAAAGAAGGATAATGAAAGATTAGCCTTCTCAGGAAACACACAACCGATAAACTGTTGTAAATGCCTTGAACATAAAATAGTATAAAATCATGTGCATACAATGTAGTTGTTATTGTATAGGCGGAATGGGCAGGAATTCAAAACATTGTTTCATGTTGTGTTGTTTTATGTTATGTTTGATATTAACAATTCTATTCTATTATAATATGTTATATATGACCCAGTCTGTGAATTTCTGTGTCTTGTAATCTATAATCTGACATAATGATCATCAAAGTTTGATTTTACCCATTCATTTCAGTATAATTTAGATCTTTGACATGGTCTTACTCTGTCAGTATTAAAGATATCAAGGTAACACTGTAAAATCCTGTAAAAAAACTGTAATATTTTTGACAGCTGGGGCACCAGTAAAAAACATGCTTTTTCCTTCATTTGCAGTCTTTTTCTGTAATTTATGTTTATGTTAAACAAAAACGATTTTTATCATGTAAAAGTTTCATATTTTAATTTAAAGTTTTCAATTCAAATATTTTTGGTTAATGTGACAAAAAGTCACTTTTATTGTTTAAGGAAAAAAATAGGATTAAGATAGATAGCAGATATTCACATTTAAAAATGTAATCTCCCACTACCTAAGCATAGGCACAACTTGTCAGGTCTCTGGTCTAGCGTCTGTGGGGTTTGTTTTACTTATGTCTTGTTAGGGTTGTCGGGCACTTGGGTTTTGTTATTCCTAGTTTGTCACTTATTCAGTGTCTGCGTTTCACCCACTTCCCTCGTTACCTTGTTTACTCCTTCATCATTAGTTTATACTCTTCACCTGGATTTTCTGATTTTCTCGCTCTTTCTCCAGCTGTTCCTTGTTTTCTTCCGGCTCACTTCCCCTTATATTCCCTGTGTCTTCTCTTGTCCGATGTCAGTCCGTTTGGTTTAAATCACCTGTGGGTTGTCCAGTCCAGTCCAGTCCAGCCCAGCCCAGCCCAGCCCAGCCCAGCCCAGTCCAGTCCAGCCCAGTCCAGCCCAGTCCAGCCCAGCCCAGTCCAGTCCAGCCCAGTCCAGCCCAGCCCAGCCCAGCGATTAATATCACCTAGTCTTGTCCAGGCTCCAGAGCTGTTAGTCTGCAACCGGAATCTACCCTTGTCTTACTCTCTGCTTACTCGAGTATCTACGACTGCCATAATCTCTTCTCGAGGATTCTTGCTGCTACCTCCAGCTGCCTGGGGAACCCACTGGTTTGCTGCATATGTGATTGCCCTCCTGACATCTTACCTCTTGGTTCTTAACCGGTTGTGGGGATTAAGGCTACGGACTTCCACTGCCAAGCATACGGGAGTACCAGGGTTGTGCTCATCATCTTCCGCTCGAGGTAGCTACAGCAGTTTTGGCTCGAGCCTCTTGCTGGAGGGAATCAAACCAGTGGAACCGTCATCATCAAGTGGATTCTCCCTTGGCTCTTGCTGGAAGGAATCACACCAGTCGAACCGTCATCAAGGGGATTCTTCCTTGGCTGGGCGGAATTACGTGTCTTGGTCTGGCAGGTGGAATTATCCTTGGCCCTCGCGGGGCCTTGTTTTTACCTGTCTGCAGCAGGTGGACTTTTTTCCTTGGCCCTTTCTGGGCAGACTCGTTTTGTTTTTGTGAGTTAAGTCTCTGACTTTTTTTTTTTTTCTGCTGATATACGCACCTCTCGGTGCAGTCCCCTGAACCTCCCGGCCGAGTGCTCGAGCCTTTATTGACTTTTGCTGCCTTGCCGTTCTGATTATCTGTCTTTGTGTCTATGATTCCCTGTACGAGCCTTTTTTGTGCTGGGTCGAATAAAACCAACCTTCTCCTGCATCTGAATGAGGAACTCTTCTGAACTATGGTAACCACTACTTAAAAATAACGGTACATTTCTGTAAAATAAAAAAAGTATATTTTGACAGAATGTTCTTTGCACTATGAAGAAGGAAATAAAAATGACTCAAGCTGGGTTTTCACAGACAGGGTCACATATTAGATATGATATAAAAAATTATATTTGATATGATTTTCTGCCAACATGTGTGTCCACTGGGATGTAACCCATAACATTGGTGTGGCTGACATCATGCTGCCCCACTTGGGCTACAGGAAATCAGATCAGGAAATTACTCTGGCTCCATTCATGTTTTCTCTTGAGTCCCTGTGGATCGTAGTGTTTGAAGAAGAACAGTATGAAGCTTTGAGGTGAGCTGTTAGGTAGGCAGAAACTGGTTGTGTGCTATGTTCTTAATGTCAATAATGCAGTTATTGTCAATAATTCATCTCTTGATAATATTAATCATTCTAAATATTCACTCAAATGCACAGTGGGGTACCAAAAATGTATGCTGGTAATATAATTTGTCATCAACTGAAAGAGTTTTAACAATTCAAAATGGGAAAAAAATGTATTACTCTGACGATTTCAGAAGCCACTGTATATTTCACTTCTTTGAAGTGAAGTGAGTGATGGCCATTGTGGCACACAAAGGCATGCCATTATTGCATTGCAGAGCACACGATTCCAATATTACCTAATTAAATCTCTGTGTGTCGGTCTTGATCTCAAACTCATTTGGCTTGTATAAAATATTGCGCTTAACATGTTTGAAATGCCAAAGGCTGGTTAACCCTGAAATGTCAAATCACAGCAAGATCACACTAAATGTTCATTTGCCCATCAAGCCAAAATGAAAAGTAATTACTGTTTATCATAGTATTTCAGAACAGCCTTCAAAACAACTGCAGAAAAGCGGCTACTGTATTTAGAGTTGTTTCAAAAACCAAGACCAACTCCAGACACCACGAAATTAAATCTACTGTGTGTCAAAATTCATATTTAACCCTTTATTGCATGCATTATGAAGCAATGTAAAAAAAATGTTTGATCCCTCTTTTCATTACAAAAACCACACAGTGAAAGCAGAGATGACCTGTTTCTGCAGTACACAAACCTCTTTGATATTTACACATTAATAGTGCAGTGACCACAGTATAAAACTATTGTTTTATTCCCATGAATAAATACATGTGGTTACTTAAGTTTAATGGTATTTTGTATGTTGAAATGCAAATATAAAGCATCATTCTTGTCTTGTTGATAAATATGGCCGTATGTTCAAACCTAATTAATGAATATGTGAAAATGAAAATGACAGCGAGTGGGCTGAAAAACATGAAGATAACTACAGTAAATGCAAAACTATTATGCTCCTGTGATTCAGCTTCAGTTATGAATAAGCACCAGTACATACAATCTGTATAAAGCATTCCTTTGTTAGTTACTTTAATACACTTTTCAATTCGTTTTTGAAAACCAGTGAGAATCAACTATGTGTGTGTGTGTGTGTGTGTGTTTGTTTGTACAAGTGCTAGCATGCTTATGCCATACAAAATAATGGCGAGAGGCTGTTCCAATAATTATACAAATCAAGCCCTCACACATTTAGACACAATGATTCATTCTTTGCCTGTAAGTGACAGTTGATTGAATGGCGTTTACACTGATCTCAGACACACGTTTAACAAAGGAAGCCTGAATTGTGACTTCACTGATAGAATAAATGGATTGCTTGCATACTCTATTGTGGTAGATATTGGACCATATTTTATTTAGTTCCTGACACAAGTATTTTTCACTTTCTAAAGCTGTAATCTGTAACTTTGGTCAGTTATTGAGCAAGCACATAAAAATTAAGGTTCGAAACACCCACTTCCATAAAAATTTTTTCCTGTTTAAAACATTCTCAAAACTAAGCTATACAGTACATCTCTTTCATGTCAGGCTTTTAGAGGAAGTGCCCTGGCATCACCCTGGTTTTAAGGATGCGTGGCGGGTTGGTATTTTTACAGGTGTGTGGCCGTTGCATGCATCATTCTTAAACGCTGAGCTTTTCAAAGCCCCGAGACTCTTTACAGTAACAGCAAGAAACTAAGAAAGACTTTAAACCTGTGCTTTACTTCTTGCTGTGATCCAGGTAAAAAATGCCTTTCTTGAAGTACACTTCCATATGTACCTAAAGTGCTTTATTGTCACAAATGCATTTTTTATGTATAGTTGAGTACACTTAGATCTTCTCAAGTTCATATTAAGAAATACTAAAAACACATTTTTCATATGTTAAGAACAAAATTAGTGTGTAAAAATAGAGAACTTTAGTCAAGTCAAGTCGATTTACATACAATTAAATAAATACAGTACATGGTATTAAGATACCTGATTGTTGAAATATTTACTCTTTGCAAAGTGAATTAATGAAATTTTACTAAAATTGTACTTTGCTGGATTGTCGGAAACTGTAGTTGTTCAATTGAAGTGCGGTAATATATTATTTAATTGAAGTATATGAATTTAAATATGAACACTACTGGAAACTTAAAATTGGAAACTTAAAATGATGGTATACAAGAATACCAGAATTGGCAATAATACCATAACATGCAAATATGTATATGTTAAAGTTAAATGCACAAGTTAATTTTAAAATGTTTGTTTATGAAGTATAAACTCCAAGAAGCAAAATCAGCAGTCTTCCAGTGAGTAAGTCACAGACAGGGTCACATATTAGATATGATATAAAAAATTATATTTGATATGATTTTCTGCCAACATGTGTGTCCACTGGGATGTAACCCATAACATTGGTGTGGCTGACATCATGCTGCCCCACTTGGGCTACAGGAAATCAGATCAGGAAATTACTCTGGCTCCATTCATGTTTTCTCTTGAGTCCCTGTGGATCGTAGTGTTTGAAGAAGAACAGTATGAAGCTTTGAGGTGAGCTGTTAGGTAGGCAGAAACTGGTTGTGTGCTATGTTCTTAATGTCAATAATGCAGTTATTGTCAATAATTCATCTCTTGATAATATTAATCATTCTAAATATTCACTCAAATGCACAGTGGGGTACCAAAAATGTATGCTGGTAATATAATTTGTCATCAACTGAAAGAGTTTTAACAATTCAAAATGGAAAAAAATGTATTACTCTGACGATTTCAGAAGCCACTGTATATTTCACTTCTTTGAGGTGAAGTGATGGCCATTGTGGCACACAAAGGCATGCCATTATTGCATTGCAGAGCACACGATTCCAATATTACCTAATTAAATCTCTGTGTGTCGGTCTTGATCTCAAACTCATTTGGCTTGTATAAAATATTGCGCTTAACATGTTTGAAATGCCAAAGGCTGGTTAACCCTGAAATGTCAAATCACAGCAAGATCACACTAAATGTTCATTTGCCCATCAAGCCAAAATGAAAAGTAATTACTGTTTATCATAGTATTTCAGAACAGCCTTCAAAACAACTGCAGAAAAGCAGCTACTGTATTTAGAGTTGTTTCAAAAACCCAGACCAACTCCAGACACCACGAAATTAAATCTACTGTGTGTCAAAATTCATATTTAACCCTTTATTGCATGCATTATGAAGCAATGTAAAAAAAATGTTTGATCCCTCTTTTCATTACAAAAACCACACAGTGAAAGCAGAGATGACCTGTTTCTGCAGTACACAAACCTCTTTGATATTTACACATTAATAGTGCAGTGACCACAGTATAAAACTATTGTTTTATTCCCATGAATAAATACATGTGGTTACTTAAGTTTAATGGTATTTTGTATGTTGAAATGCAAATATAAAGCATCATTCTTGTCTTGTTGATAAATATGGCCGTATGCTTAAACCTAATTAGAATTAATATGTGAAAATGACAGCGAGTGGGCTGAAAAACATGAAGATAACTACAGTAAATGCAAAACTATTATGCTCCTGTGATTCAGCTTCAGTTATGAATAAGCACCAGTACATAAAATCTGTATAAAGCGTTCCTTTGTTAGTTACTTTAATACACTTTTCAATTTGTTTTTGAAAACCAGTGAGAATCAACTGTGTGTGTGTGTGTGTGTGTGTGTGTGTGTGTTTGTTTGTACAAGTGCTAGCATGCTTATGCCATACAAAAATAATGGCGAGAGGCTGTTCCAATAATTATACAAATCAAGCCCCCACACATTTAGACACAATGATTCATTCTTTGCCTGTAAGTGACAGTTGATTGAATGGCGTTTACACTGATCTCAGACACACGTTTAACAAAGGAAGCCTGAATTGTGACTTCACTGATAGAATAAATGGATTGCTTGCATACTCTGTTGTGGTAGATATTGGACCATATTTTATTTAGTTCCTGACACAAGTATTTTTCACTTTCTAAAGCTGTAATCTGTAACTTTGGTCAGTTATTGAGCAAGCACATAAAAATTAAGGTTCGAAACACCCACTTCCATAAAAAAATTTTCCCGTTTAAAACATTCTCAAAACTAAGCTATACAGTACATCTCTTTCATGTCAGGCTTTTAGAGGAAGTGCCCTGGCATCACCCTGGTTTTAAGGATGCGTGGCGGGGTTGGTATTTTTACAGGTGTGTGGCCGTTGCATGCATCATTCTTAAACGCTGAGCTTTTCAAAGCCCGAGACTCTTACAGTGAGTCAAAAAAAGAGAAAGGACTTTCCAGGCTTTACTTTCTTGAGTCTTCCAGGTAAAAAATGGTTTATGCACCTGTACACTTTTATGTCACTAAATGTTTTTTTTATACACTTAGATCTTCTCAAGTTCATTAAGAAATACTAAAAACACATTTTTCATATGTTAAGAACAAAATTAGTGTGTAAAAATAGAGAACTTTAGTCAAGTCAAGTCGATTTACATACAATTAAATAAATACAGTACATGGTATTAAGATACCTGATTGTTGAAATATTTACTCTTTGCAAAGTGAATTAATGAAATTTTACTAAAATTGTACTTTGCTGGATTGTCAGAAACTGTAGTTGTTCAATTGAAGTGCGGAATATTATTTAATTGAAGTATATGAATTTAAATATGAACACTACTGGAAACTTAAAATTGGAAACTTAAAATGATGGTATACAAGAATACCAGAATTGGCAATAATACCATAACATGCAAATATGTATATGTTAAAGTTAAATGCACAAGTTAATTTTAAATGTTTGTTTATGAAGTATAAACTCCAAGAAGCAAAATCAGCAGTCTCCCAGTGAGTAAGTCAGTGGCGACAGTGGCAAGGAACCAAAACGCCACTATAGATGTATACATGCATAAATGTGGAGAAAAAACCTCGGGAGAGACCAAACTCAACTGAGAGGGCCCCTTTGTGGATGCTTTGTGGATATTACTGATAATTTATTTGCAGTACTGCTGTACTTCTTACTTTCTTACCATGAAATTTAACTCACACAGACAGACCTCACATTTAAGTGTCCAAATACTTTATAGGGCCACAGTATGGGATGGTGTCCAAGGTCCTCCATGAATGCTATGTACATATCATGGTGTTTATTTTTTGTTTGTGTATGAAATTCTGCTTTGCACATTTGCTTTTTCTTTCTTTTCTCTCTCAAACACACATAGACACACGTTTACGTTCTAGTGCAAATTAGGCAGAGGTCTTGATAAACTTGTAAATGCCTATGTTGGTTTGGATGTGAGGGTGGATGACACACTGTGAAAGCTCATTATTCTGTCTACATTATGCATGAGGACCGCTTGGCCTGGTCTATCACTCCCATCTAAACATTTCCATAATACTCGCAGACATACAGAGAAAGCGGTGAACAGAGATTTCAAAGGGGAAAAAGCAAGAAAAGAAAGAGATGAGAGAGAAGAGTGGGTGGGGAGAGGATGCTAGATGGAAGAGAACAGAGAATGAGGTGGAAGGAGAAAGAGCGTGCGAGAGAGAGAGGCAATGCAACATTTTATTTAGGTCTCAAATTCAGGAACCTCATTGAAACATCTTGTTAGAACATCTCTCAGTTCTTCTGCCAGAACATCAAAGCCGGAATCTGACATTTGCTGCCACTCCAGTGACTCAAATGTTTGAAACATCTACATAACTATGAATATTGCGCATTTCTGACGTCAATAACTGCTTCATTTTATG
>VCII01000601.1:0-17844 GCA_006030095.1 Triplophysa siluroides | reverse complement strand
CATCGGCATTAATTCCGAGCCGGTTAGCAGGAGCGCCCAGAGCCTCCACCCTCGCGCCAGGCTGCTCCCTGACACGCGTGAGGATCACTGAGCACTCTCGCAGTCTACCATCAATTCCATTAGTCAAAATTACCGGGGTGGCCACCATAGGCACAACGCTCCTTGGCCAGAGGAGTGCGGTGGGGATCTGGCTCTAATGGGGTAATAATAGCTTGTGTAACCGGGCCACCTATTATCCGGGATGGGTTCTATCATCATTCATGGATAGAAGCGTCTGCCAAAGGCATAACCACCTCCTCAGAGGTGAATATAGTGAGTTTGTCCTGCTCCGGTCTGTGAGTTTCAACTCTATCGGCGCAGGACGTAAGTGTTGGAAGGGATTTTAGGAACATAATCAGCCCCTTCCTGGCCTTTTAGTAATCCCTTCATCAATCATGACGGGATGAGTTGCACCCTAACCTGACGGATCAGGCTAAGGACGCTGTCAGTTCCAGGACGGAACGGTCACGCCCCTGAGCAGACCCACCCGGGGTTTCCCATGCCTGACCCTGAGCGCCAGTACCAGTCCTAGCCAGCTGATGGTCGGTATGGCATACCTTACACTGTCTGTACTCTGGAGATAGTCTGACTCACCGACCCCATCGATTGGAAGGAGATTTGTCAGTAAGACTATCGTCATGCTCCCGCTTGGTCGCTCTCCTACTACCACTTGATGCAATCTCCAGGTAAGAAAGCAACTTCGGAGGGAACCAGCTACTAGATGGGTCGATTAGTCTTTCACCCCTATACCCAGGTCTGACGACCGATTTGCACGTCAGGACCGCTGCGGGCCTCTACCAGAGTTTCCTCTGGCTTCGCGCTGCCCAGGCAGAGTTCACCATCTTTCGGGTACCGCCGCGTGCACTCTCGCACTCTCCGCCTCCCCGACGCTGCGGGCGGGACGGGCCGGTGGTGCGCCCCCTGCCGGAGGAGGAAGTGCGCTTGCGAGAGGGATCCGCCAGGCGGACCGTGCGGTCCCCACCGTTTACCTCTGAGCGGTTTCACGCCCTGTTGAACTCTCTCTTCAAAGTTCTTTTCAACTTTCCCTTACGGTACTTGTCCGCTATCGGTCTCGTGCCTGCTTAGCCTATAATTATATGCGTGTTGTTGGTTGGACAGCCGCAACAGTGACAAGGCTTATTGACATGGAAGGGTGGAAGGCCAACTATCCAAAACCTCAAGAGATCGAACAGTTGTGGAAGCCAACTCCATTGATTGGTCACCATTGAAAATGAAACATTTTTTTATAAAATGTGTCTGAGCAGACCTGGCCATGCCTCGCCATCAAGGACTTTGGTGCTGAGCAAGGTCAAGGTAAGAAAATTGTTTAACAGTACCAAGAGCCATACTTAAATCCTGAAATCTTTGTATACATTTTATGTTTATTCAGTAAATGACAAAACATTGTTTCCTTGATTCTAGGAGTGGTTGCAACCCGTGCGTTTGTCCAAGGCGAGATTGTGTGCGATTACCACGGAAAGGTAATCACAGCTGCTGAAGGGAGGGCCATGATGGAGGACATACACAATGAGGCCGGATACATGTTCTTCTTCAAAGCTGGACAGCGTGACCTGTGCATTGATGCCCAGACCTTCCCATGCGAGTGCCACCCAGTCGCAGACACAAATGGCAGAAGAATGAATCATTCTACAAAGAGGCCTAACCTGGAGCCCTTTCAGTGTGTGCTGAACATCAATGGAGGGGATAGTTTTGTCTTCCCCTTCAGGGCGCTGCAAGATATCAGCGTTGACACACAGCTGAAATTTGACTATGGAGTGAGCAGGACGTCTTTGAGAGAAGAGGGCCTGAGCCTGGAATGGCTGGATGAGTAGGCCATGTTTAAAAGTCTTCTGTGTCACCCGGGTTTCCTTTAACTGTAAGAAGGAGAACATATAGTATATATTTATAATTGTACTTCAATTATTGTTTTATTTTCCAATTATTTATTGTATTGTATGTATGCATATACTTTCTTCTTTAAATAAAGTTATTTTTGATTCTTTTTCACGGATACCACTAAAACCCTTCAAAGCCAAATATGAAAATGTACAATCATGAACATTTGGTACATCAAATTAACAATCATGATAGTTCACCACTTCTGGTACAACATATAGACACGTCCAAACACTTTAAATAAAGAAATTATGGTTACAATTTGACCATAAACATGACATTTCAAGAAATTAATCCAGTTTCCTTTTGTAAAAAAATGAAAATCTTGCAAATACAAATTGTACACAAAGCAGTCTAACTGAAATCTCTTTTTAATCATCAGAAATGGCAAGAACAGACAGCGGGATAGACAGCTCTTACAGTGAAGTAAGTTGACATTTTAAATGATAAACATACAGATGTTCAATTGTAAATATATACGTTAAATCTCATTGTTATGTATTATATTTTCCAGGCAACACCGATCTCATCAGCCGGACAGTAAGATCAGTGTGTGTGTTCTTTGAGAGCCCTTAGGAAAACTAACAATGGTTTTACAGCAGTACAAAACAGATGTTGTTTGGTCTTATTTTTCAGGACAGCGAGCACACATCGTCAGATGATGACGAAGAGCCACCAGACCCTCACCCCCCTCTTCCTCTTCCTCATCCACCTCAGCCATCAACACTTCATCTGGACATAGAGGAGGCATGTAATGGAAATATTACACATGTTCTGTAACCCGATGGTTTAGCATTGCCTGGTTATTTTTTCTCACTGCAGTATTTCGCCGATGATGAGGACGAGAGTGAAGATCAAGAGTTCATTTATGTTCATTGTGTTTTTTATATTTTTGATTCTTAAAAGTGCATTGGTTTGCTTCACTTTTTTGCTCTCCTGAAGCTACAGGACAAATGTAATAAACAGTGTGCATCAGTTGAATTGTGAGGGTATTTTTAATTCCAAGAATTTTTATTTAAATATCTTGCTGGCCCAAAATCTTTACTAGCACGGAGGTACTCCAATTCCCAGAATGCTGCAGCGTAAACAAATATGGTGTCGCCCGTCAATGAATGACAATAACTCACAACACAACTTTAAGGTAAGAATCATTTGTTTTATTGAATTACAGTTTTGTGCTATGTTATTGTATTTGTTTGTAATATGTCTGCACAAGTCTTATGTTCTTGAAAACTTAATAGCTCTGACTCATTCTGAGGAATGACCCCATAACGTCTTCAGATAGTATTCCCATGAAGTTAATTTCATTTATTTAAGGTTTATTGTGTAATGTGTAATGTTCAATGTGTTGTTTAATTTAATGTTGTCATGTCCAGGATTGCATACAGTTTTGCTGTTTGTTCAGTAACCACATTTGGGTATCTGATATAAGACAAACATGAATGTCATTTTGTATGTTTTATTTATCCAGAAGAGATGAGATGATTTTTTATAAGTAAAAGATTACTAATAAGACCCCTGTCTTAAGAAGACATTTAAAAGAAGAACAACACATATGGCCATGGGATTTTATTTATTTGTTCAATTTAAAACTCTTGCTTTGAACAAACAGAGTAAAACAGTTTAAACCGTAAAATATTTGTTTATTTATTTATTAAATGAAGAAATGTTTAAAGGAGTACAAATCTTTTGCTTTACCTTCGGAGATCCACCCGCGGAGCTTCACAGAGGTTACGGGTGGCGAATGCAGCTCATGCCCTTGTCCGACACGAACACAAACATCGCCCTGTTTAAGGTAAGAATCATTTGTTTATAAAATTAAAATAACAAAGAACATAGCACAAAACTGTCCATTAAAGAAAGATTCATAGTTCATGTTATCTTATTGTATTTGTTATTATTCATGTATATCTTATTTGGTCTTAAACTGAGGCTCATGCACTCACTTGGTTTGATAAAATTGTGAAAAAGTCCCTCTAAAAAAATTTAATCACCAATGTATTATAAATACATTTAACTTATTTTTAAACCCCACCCCATTTTAGACCCTCCCTCTCAGGTAGGTGGGCGGGACTTTCAGGTATTTTTTCATAAATAGGGAGACCCCACAAGGCCATTCACCCACTGTCTGCTCGAGCGTCCAACGAGGAATTATTTTGCTGAAGTTTTTTGGAAAACGTACTTGAATCAAGAAAGTTGACAACCATTTTTGTCTTGTTTTCTAGCAAAAATAAATAAAAGCTTAAGAGTTTAAAAGGGTTTAAAATGGGTGAAAGCTACAAACTTAGTTTTTTTCTGTCAAGATAAGCTTTGTCAATGTTTAATGTTCATTTATCTTTGATAAAAACTTCTGGCAGTCAACATTATTGTCTACAGAGTTGTTTAACAGTGTAAGTTTGTATGATTTGAATGCATTTATTAAAGAGACATTAGTCAGTCCTAAATTTATCAGCCATTAACGGCCCTGGACTGATTAGGACTGACTAATGTCTCCATTCAGCAGCAGCTGCAGCTTCATTCACACATTTAAATGTGTACAAAACCATTTCTCAGAATAAGATTTGAATTAAGTGTTCTTTTGTTGTTGTTTGGTGTAGTACCAATGTGCACAACAGGCACTACCTTGTGTGCCCAACGTGCAAGAAGGGCCAGGCCACCCTGTCGGTTCACCTGCGCAGGCTGTGCATGAAAATTGCAACACCGGAGGCAATCGCTAAGGTGGTGGAGAAGGCCAAGGCCATATTGCGCCATATGGTGGTGACAGATATTCCTACAGCACTGGCAGTGGCACCAATGCCTTCCACCGGCACGACTCCACAGCCAGCCACTGTCGTCACGACCCCAGAACCACCAGCTGTGGTAGAGACCGAGGAGGTTGAGTCCTCTGAGGTGGGCAGTGACAGCAGCGGCGAGACCTTTCAGATGTGAGAATACAGCTCAAATAGAACATTGCAAAAAGTCTCATCTGTGTGGTAATGTAAAATGCTTTTTTTTTCTTTTCAGGTAAAAACTGTGGCTAGATTCCTCCATTTCATGGACCCACAACAGCCGTCTCTGTTGTTTGTAAGGAGTAGTCAGAAATTAAAGCTGTATCTCCTTGTGCTAAACTACCTCAAGAGCACGAAAAGGTTAGTATGATTTGATGTTTTTTTTATATACGGACACTTCATTGGTCTTAAATGCGTGTCATGACTTAAATACTTGTCATTCTTGCTCCAGATTTCTCCAGTACCACAAGGTCAACACGGACCTCATGCACAGCGACAAACAGCTGCACAAAGAGCTAGGGCAGCTCACATGAAGAGACTGCTGGTCTGTGCTGGAGAAGGCCAAGAGAGAGTTCCTTTGCTGTCATCGCTATGGTGTTCCCTAATAGTGCATTCGAGGACACACTGGCTATGTCAGACTGCACCCTGGTGCTCTACTACTTGGAGGCAGTAGTTATACTGAAACATCTCCAGCGGCCGGGAGTGGTCGAGCACATGAGAGTGAGTATTATTGCAGTGTCTTTATTGTGTACCTGTCACTTTTTTTAACCAGTGCTGTATTCTCGTTTGGTGTAGGTGGATGAATGGAAGAGCAGAACGGCTAATCCCAATGCGGAAGGGGCAACATTTGTTCTGTCGACCGAGGAGGAGAGCGTAAATTCATCAGATTAATTTACATTCTATTTATCGACCAGAAAAAAACAGAACTTAATCTTCATTCATGTTTGTCCTCTGCCAACAGTGGTTTGTTGCTTTCTTTGCAGATCAGGCCAGAACTCCTCAGCGGCAAAACACGAAAGAGGGCATGGGAGGAGGTGGAAGGACTGGAGCACTTTTTCATTTCCAGCACAGGGAGGCCGATCTACAACGCCTCCAACGACATCAACCGGCTTCACGAGAAGCAAGTTCACCATCGTGACCTCTCTGAAATTAACTTCTCTTAGTCTCAGGTCTTGTAATAAGTTGTTTACATATTTCTATTTAGATATAGAGGGAAGCCGGTCACCAGTCAGACGGCGAGCAAGGTTTTTTAGACTGCCGCTAAATCTCTGGATGACTTTGAAAGGGGATTACCTGACACATTCCACCGCCACAGCAGACAAGCATTACCACACAAAGACACCGAAGGATGTGGTATTTGCTCGCAAATTGCTGTGCCAGCCGACTGGTGAATCGCGGTAAGCATGTTGTATCATCTCAACACAACTGAAAAAACTGCATGTTGTTATTATTCTAATATATGTCTATTGTTTTTTAGATCTGAACCAGAAGCACAGTCTGAGTCTGAAGGACTGGCTGGAAAAGCTCCACCCCCACTTTCTTCCGGCAGTGAGGCTGCGAGCACGCATGCCATCGAGGAGAAGATTGACGTGCAGAAAGCGTATGACACACTGCTCCTCACACACCCAGTGATATTGGATAGTGCCTGACAGGAACGTCTGTCATCTAAGTATTTTGTTTTGATTTTGGAAAAGTCTTACACCGCTGTGTATGATACTGAAGATTGTTAAGTACACTACAAGTAACAAAATTGTTCTTCGTTTTTTTGCAGCACACTTTGCCGGCGACTTCCAAAAACACGTCATTGGTTAGATTGAGAGCCAGGGCTGGAAAAGCAACAACCCTTCCTACGTCCGCATTGTCAGTGACTGAAAGGCGCCGGGACTCATCCGTGCTGTGATGGACTGCACGCACATCCGAAAACTCACAATTTCACAGAAGTGGAAAGACCTGAATCCGACTGATAAGGATGTTGTCACAAAACGTTCTTTCCAGATCAGAGAGGTCATATGTGACTATCACAGACGTGTAGTCACGGCAAGTGAGGGCCAGAATATCCAAACTGGCAAGGGTGAATTTGGAACCTTGTTCTTCTACACAGACAGGAAGGGCGAGTCGATGTGCATAGACTCCAGCCGCTGCGAATGCCACCCCAACGGGCAGCCGTTCTGTCACCACATTTGCCACTCTGGGAAGCACGCTAATATACGACCCAGGCTGTTTACAGCTCAGGAGGATGGGAAGGACAAGGACATGAGTGGATTAAGATTTTACATAATGGAGCTGTAACTTGAATCAAGTGCAATGGGTTTTTAACAGTGTTAAAACAAGGGTGTCCCATGTCAGCGCTGTTGTACTCTCTAGTTGCGGAACCCTTGGTGTTGGCCATGAGGCAAAAATAAATATATAAAGGTATTAATGTTGAATGTAATGCAGAAGGAGAAAAAAATATGCAGACACTACGCTAATTGTTAAAGATATAGAGAGTGTTTAAATTGCTATGGGAATTGTACAGAAATTTTGTAAAGGATCAGAGGGAAAGTTAACGAAGATAAAACTGGGTAAATGAGATTTGGGAATTTGCAAGATTTAACAAGTCATTTTACTTTTAAAGAAGTCAAAGAAATCAAGAATTTGGGAGTTTTAATGGGGGAGGATGAAAAGAAAGCAAACAAAACAATGTGGGAAGGTATTTTAGGAGATATTGAGAGAAGAATTTTTGGGTGCTAAGAACATTACGTCTTAGCTTCCAAAGGTTCTGTGGTCAAGTTCAAGCTTCTCCTGTCTGAATCGGATTTTCTACCTCGCGCTGGCCTTCACACTTACATGTCAGAGCATGAATGAGTTTTCAGACTTTTTAGGGGGAATTATCCCCAACTTTGATAGACTTTTAATCTTGGGGATTTTAACATACATGTGTATGGTCCATCTAATCTTTTAGCCAGGGAATTTTTGAAGCTTATTGACACAGCTTGTAAATGTTTCTTTTCATATGCATGGTCATACCCTTGATTTGGTGCTTTCTCTCATGGTTTGTCAGTACATGATCTTGCAATAGACGACCACGCTATCTCAGACCACAAGCCTATTACATTCAGAGTGCCCATAAATGACAACATTACTAGACCCACCAAGGTCTCATACGACAACACAAACTACTTGTATTGAGTTCTCAGCTGTTTTTAAGGAGGTATTCCAATCATCCGACTTAGTTTGTGATGATTGGAGTGGTGCTGATTATCTTAAATCATTTAAATTTTACCGAACGAAGGTGGAACAAAAAGATAAGCTGCAAGTTTCTTATGGAAAATTAAAAAACAGTCTGATACAATATCAGAAAATGATGAAAACAACAAAGTTTAAGTACTTTTCAGACTTGTAAAACCAGAAAAATGTGCTCTAGAATTGTGAAAGTTTTTTCAATCATTAATGCGGGTAACAATCCTTCAGTTGATCTCTTCACTATAGTACATGGCGATGTGTCAAATTTCTTATTTATTTTGTGGACAAGATAAGGGATATTAGGCTAGATATTCCCTCCACTAGTTACTAGCATCTTGTGTCAGTTTAAGCAGGTAACTATGCCTGCTCTACAAGATATTGTAAGTCAGCGTAAACCGTCTGCATTTTTCTACGACAGTCTTCCTCCTTCCTTTACATTTTTGAGGTGATTGGGCCTACTCTTCTTAAGATTATGGACAGTTGCCATGAAATGGCTATTGTCCCATATGACATAATGCTCGCCATTTGTATGTCCACTTTTAAAAAGCCTAATTTAAATACGACAGGAAAAAGCATTCCACGGAAACTGTACTATTAGATCTGCAGGCGGCAATTGATATAATTGACCACCCAGTTTTGTTTTCACGCTTGGAGCATTGGTTGGGCATTAAGGGCAGTGCTCTTGAATGGTTTCAATCCTACTTAAACAATAGAAGGTTCTCTGTTAGTGTGGGTGAATTTATTTCAGATCCAGCTCCCCTAACGAGCGGCGTCCCTCAAGGCTCTATTCTTGCTCCAATGTTATTCTCATTGTACATGCTTCCCCTGGGGTCGAATTTTAGGAAACATGGCATCTCCTTCCATTGTTATGTAGATGATACCCAAATGTATCTGCCCCTGGAATCTAATAACAAGGGTTTGGGTGACCATTTGGTCCAAATTTTTTTAAAAGGACTTATTTCTATATATTGGGATAGGCCTACACTAAAATAGGAAAATATACTTAGGTAAGATATTCATATTGGTAAAACTTAAAAATGATAAAACCTTGCAACTCTTATCGCACAGCCCAGGTGTTTTGCTGTGACACCACTGAAACACCAATTTGCCACAGTTCAGTTTCTAAAGTTGTTTGTGTTCTGAGACAGAGGAAGCTCTTATAAATTGGTTGAATAATGAGCTCTCAGAAGAAACCAGACACGTGCTGTGAGGAGCCCTTATAAAGCTTCAATCTAATAGTGTTTGTATGACACACAGCTGCTCTCCAATGTCCAATCTAATGAGTAAACTGATGTGTGATGTCATCAGTTCTTCCTTCACCAATGAGAACACATCAGATCTGATGATGATGATGAGCAGCAGCTGTACACATTCAAAATTTCTTGTACTTCAGCACTTAAATACACGGACTCAACACTTATATTCCTAATCTCTTCGACGTGTCTCAGGAGTAAAGTAAATCCTATGGAAAAAAACATTTTGTTAATGTAAAGATACCAGTACAGATGTTGGACTGAATGATACCCCCAAATCTTTTTCCCATAGTGGTGTTAAAGAATCATGCACTGAAGAATCTGAATACACCAATAAAGCATAAATATTGAAAATGATCCCTTTTAAGAGATTTAGTTGGCATTATATCTTCTAATTCCAATCAATTTAAACAAACCTTATACTGTTTCAAAAGAGAGTAAGATATGTCGGATTTGAAGATATTGAAAAAAATCTTGAAGAAATAGTCAATTCAGTTCTTATTTGCTCAAATGATTTTAAAGATGCAGAAATCATCAAGTCTGATAGACCTTTAGAGCTCCACTCCAACAAGCCAATGCTCCTAATCTCAATTGGAAAATCAGGATTTAGGGCCAAAGGAGATCAAACAGAGATAGTTTGAGAAATATTTCAATGTTTTTTCACATCTTCCAAACCAGTAATGTATTATAAACTATCACATTGTCACTGAGGAAATGTATCCGATCAATATTATTGATAAAATAAAGAGACTCTAATCTTCTAGGGTAGCAAAATAATAAAATCAATCCACAAAGCATCCTGTCTATTCGAAAACCAACTCGTCATAAATTTAAATTGAGCTGACCAGTAATAAAACAGAAAATTGGGCAATGAAAGACCCCCTCGATCCTTCGGTTTATAAAGACCAACTCTCTGGTAGTGATGGCCGGTTCGTGAACGAATCGTTCTTTTGAACCGGTTCTTTATAGTGAGCCGGTCGAACCGGTTCACCAAATCCAACTGAATCATTCAAAGCGGTTCGCGCCTCCAGAAAGCACTTATCCACATATTTCCTCAGTTACCCACGCATGCTCCCCCTAGAGCGGTTCTCGTTAAGGATTCAAGAATCGGTTGCAACAGTTTTTGGATCACCAGTACATTCATTGAACCAAGAGCTGGTTCACTGTCTTTTGGACACGTTCGAGATGTGAACCAGACCGGTTCAACTGATGAGCTCAGCTGATGCACGTGCGTGCGTGTTTGTGTTTTTATGAAAAATAAAAATATTTGTGAAACAGTCTGTAATAAAGTAAAACATAAGATGTGTTTGGCTCAGCTACATAGATTAGCTTTTTAAATAACTCAAATACATTTTTTTAATATAAATGTAGGCCTATTTGGGTGTTTTAAAAGACTGTGTTTATCAGGGCTCTGTTGGTTATATATTTTTTATTTATTATGATCTTGTTTAAGGATGTTGAACCATAATAACAGAAATGTTATGTTTAATGTGAAAGGGCTGGTTTATTAAATAGGCCTACCTGTACTGTAGCTAATGTAATGAGGGTAATGATGACGCATTCACAAACTAAAAAAAAGAGTTTGTATTAAATAAGCAATATTTTAATACAATTTTATTAAACTGTTCAAACAACATGCCACTTCTATTAACAAAGACAAAGAAAGATTAGAATGTTTAAACCAAACACAACTTCTGTAAAACAAATACATTTTAAACAAAAACCAATAGCTAGGAAAAGTGCATGTATTCTGTAAAAGACAAATGTTATTGTCCAATCAAAAAAGTGCAAAAAAGGTTTAAAAAGTGACGATGATATAGTAGGCAACTTGACCTTCAGGTTAGCATTCAAAAAAACAATCTGCCTAACTTTGTTAGGACTCAGTCTGTTTCGTTTTTCTGAAATAATCTGGCCTGTTTTTGAAAACACTCTCACTGAGGGCACAGATGTAGCTACTATGCACAGTCTCCTTTTCACTATAGCAATTAACCCTTCATATACTGCTTTCCTTGCTTTCCACCAGGCCAGTGGGTCTTCTGCTCTTGGAATCAGTGTTTCTGCAAGATACCCTCTCATTTCTGCCACTGCAGTAGATGTTGAGTTTGTGATGCTGACTGCATCAGCCACTCTTTCATCAAAATCCTCCCATATTGAAGATTGATGTTCGGATACAGGATGAGCTGGACCAGAAGAGGTGCCCTCAGCTTGAGCTTGCGCATCTGTACTGGACAATACCCTTGCAGCACCAGCACTTACATTTTTGGAAGCTTCTTCTGCTGCTGCAGAAATTTGTTTAAATCTGGGATCAAACAGGGTTGCCTCGGAAAGCAGACGAAAATGCTCTGTTGTGAAAGCGATGTTGCATGTCCTCAGCCAGTGAGTCCATCACTGCAATAACTGGGGCATGTTTAGACCCAGCACCCCGCAATCGCTGGACAATTTTTTGCAATCCCCTTGCCATCAAAATTACCTTGGATGCAGTCACATATCTGTTCAAGTAAAAGGACACAAGAACCAATTCAAATCAAATAAGTTATTTATTTTGAAAAATATAAAGCAGTATAAAGGAGGTTGGTTAAAACATGACACTTACACAATATTATACTTAAAATATTTCAGCAGTTAATTTAATTTGTACATACCTTTCAGCACTCATTTCAACAGTTACTTCTTCAAAGGGCTTTAAAAGCTCACACACATCTTTGATGTCCCACTCATCAAGTGTCAGGGTTGGAAGACAGGGGTTGACCAGTGCAAGGGTAGCACCTTATTACATCCTGCTTGAGCCTCAGCTCTTCAAGGCCCACAAGTTTTTTTTTGTTGCCTTTAATCTTTCAGTTGCAACAGTGCTTCTGTGAAAATATTCAACCACATGTTTCACTTTTGCCACTGTCTCCTGGATGTTTCAAACTTTCCCTTACAATAAGATTTAAAGTGTGGGCAAAGCATGGGAGGTGCTTCCATTCAGTTTTCCGAATAGCTGCTTATACATTGCTTGCATTGTCAGTGACACAAGCAGCAACTTTGTTTGTGATTCCCCACTCATCACAAATCTTTTTTAGCTCACATGCCAGGTTGTCAGCAGTATGTCTGTCTGTGAATGAGAAGCAGTCTAGAAGAAATGATGAAAGTGAAAAATCTTCATCAATAAAAGGACAAGTGACTGCCATAAAACTTGTTGTTGTTCTGGATGTCCAGCAATCAGTGTCCAGACAAAGGGCTGAAGCTTTGCTGACTTTCACTAGCACCTCTTCTTTAATTTTGCTGTAGAGTTGTGGCAGCAGAGTGTTTGAAATTGTCTTCTGTTCGGTAAAATTTATGATGGATCAAGTGCCTTCAAGAGTCTTTTAAATCCCACATCATCAACAACTGAAAAAGGTTGCCAGTCTAGGGAAATCGTTTTAACCAAGTCCTCATCCACTTTGCTTTGTCTGATAGGGCCAATGGGTGTTCGCGCAAAGCTTGTAAGACGGCTTTGTCTTGCTGTTTGTGCACTGGTGCCAGTTCCAGATGTTGATGGAGTAGAAGTAAGAGAGAGAGCAGCTGTACTACCTGTGGCTGGTGTAGCTTCTGCAGAAACTTCTTGTCTCACATGTTCGAGAGCAATGCAGTTGGATGCTTTTTTTGCAGATGTCTCCGAAAATTTGACGTTGATCCTCCATGGCCTGACAAAATGACATTACAAAGCTTACATTTTGCTTTTTGAGGTCCAGTTTCATCAAAATGAAGCCAGACATTGCTTCTTTTTCTGGAGCTCATCTTGTAGCTGCTCTTTTTACCTCAGCTGTCTGTCTTTGTTGTGACCTTTGGGATGAGAGGTGTTAAAAGGAGGTAACCCTTCCCCCAAGTAGCTGTACAGTATACAGCTGTATGGGGGAAGGGGTAGTTCATGCCCTTTGACTTTTGAGGTTACACAAAGTTTACCTTGGCAGAGTCTAAGCATATTAATAAGCCCTTTGCCTAGATAATAGTTTGCTTTATATTCCTTTAACGTTTATACTTAAACATATTTTAAGAATAAAATGTAATAATGTAAGAAAAAACAAAGTGTGTACAAAAATGTTTATTGTGCTTTTTCAAATACACCAAAATAGAATTACATACAAAACACTACAACATTGACAATAAGAAGAAACAGATTAACAGGGAAAAATAAAAATAATTAATGTTAACGTGGCTTAAAATGCATTAATGTTGTCCATTTTTGCTTTATAATTACTTTAAAGATTGAAAACAATTCCTAGGCTATCAGTTTGTAAAACTAAACTACACATTCATTTGTTTCATGTTGAATCCATGGTATTTTCATGAACATATCTTATTTCATTTTTAAACAAGATGATACAAATCTAAACGTTATCATGCACACGGGAACGAAACAAGCGGATTGAATCGTTCTCGCAGAGAATCTTGAGTCACAAAATCGAATCGGTTGCATTGCATTGGCTTTCCGGTCATCAACCGAGAGCTGTGTCTTTCGGACACGTCCGATTTGTGGATAATATAAATGTGAACCGGTTGATCATGTAGTGAGTTGATAAGCGGCGTGCGTGTGAAAACTAGCAGGCTTCTCTCACTCTGAAGTTAAAAAAATTCTTGGAATTTAGAAAAAACGAACACTAAGCACTAATGACGACGGGGCAATCTGACAAAACTTAAGTTTATTTAATAACAAATAAATAACAGATTATTCACTTTATAACGTTCGCTTGCATATTACTGCCTTTGTCTGTACCTGTGTGCATTATTTGCCAAACTAAATGCGATAAACTTATCAGATCATGATGATGTTTTAAGTGATGATAATTAATGACTTAAAGTGTCTTCATTAAATGTTCAGCCAAGTGTATACCCGACCGAACGTCGTTACGTCATAACAGTACGTCATTACGTTCTGGCGTAAATGAACCGATGAACCGGTTTTTTTAACTGGTTCATTTGAAACGAACTGTCCGGTTCGCGGGAGACTTCCCATCACTTAATCCTTGGTGCTACATAATCTATATGGTGATAGGAGATCTCGCCGTGTCAAATCCGCATTTAAATACAAAGTTGGCGATGTAGTTTCAATTTCTAAAGTTAGAGGGCCATTTACCAAAGGTTATGAGGAAAACTACACGCAAGAGTTTTTCACCATAACCACATGTATCCCGCAAGACCCTCCTGTCTACAGATTGAGCGATTACGACGGAGATGTTATCGAGGGTGTTTTTTATGAAAAAGAAATACAAAAAATTATTGTAGGTAAAAACAAGGCATTTAAAAAAGATTTTAGACAAGAAGAAGAAAGGTAAAAACATTATTGCTGGTACAATGGCTTTGATCATGGATTGATCAAAAAGAATTGGGGGATGTATAGATGCCATAAAACAAAATTACCTGTCTACAATGTATACATTTGTGTAAAACCTGCCATGGCTGAGGTTGGATTTTATTAGAGTTGAGCCGGATACTCGGCTGAAACGAGTATCCGGTACGGATAAAGCACTTTTGCCGAGTACGAGTATCATACGAGTAATACGTCAATATCTGTGCTCGGATAAAAATCCTCATGGGTAGCTGACTGTGTCTGCGTTCTGTGATAGGCTAGTCACAGCGCCCCTCCCCTACACACATACAGATGTATTGTGTTGCTGACTGTGTCCCGCTCTGCTCACTCACACTCAGAACACCAAACGCGAATGAATCGCGCTACTCGCATATAGTTGGACGCTTAAACATTTTGAGTTTACTCGCTTCATTCGCGCCGCCTCATTCGCGCCGCAAGTAGGTCTATCGCGTCTTTGCATTGACTTAACATGTAAATCACTCGCGCTTGACACGCCATTTGCGTTTGGTTCAAACTCTCTCAGAATGCATGCTGGGAGCGAGTGGAAGGAGCCGTTTGGTGTGAGTGAGAGTATCTCGCTGTTGAAGTGAATCTTATCTTTTCTTTTCCTTTTTGAATTAAGATTTTTCAGCTAGTGTAGGTAGGGTTATAAATTGAAACATTACTGACTTCGGTCAGCGTGTGGGGGTAATGGGGTCGGATGTGAGAGATTTTTCGCGGCTGACGCTCGGGCATGGTTGCAAATGTATGCCCGATGCCGCGGTATCTGTGGAGGATTGTCTGATCGCCGTGAGTGCGGCGGTCGGAGGCGCTCATATCAGATCGGCCTCCCGTATGAATAAGGCCATTGTAATATTCTTGAGTCAAAGTCAAATGGTAGATGATTTAATTGAATCTGGACTAATTATCAAAGATACTTTTGTACCCGTTTTGCCTTTATCAAGCCCATCGAAAAAAGTGTATTATCCAATGTTCCCCCGTTTGTAAAAAACGAACGTTTAGAGCAAATACTCCAGAGGTACGGCAAAATAGTGAGTCCTTTAAAAATGATTCCGCTTGGATGTAAAAATCCCCAAATTAAGCATGTTACTTATTTTCGGCGGTCAGGCTTTCATGATCTTAAGACCTCAGAACGCGAAATTCACTAAATCTGCGGTTAAATTAGAAACATGGCGGCGCGAATGAAGGAGGTGAACTCAAAATGTTTAAGCGTCCAACTTATGAAGTAATTAGTATAGCAATCGGATTAATAACCATAATTTTACATTAGCTTGAGCTCTATGTACGGACTGGTGACGAGTTGCGTATTTATGTCTGTGTAGCTGTGTTGACTTGTGGTGTGGACTACATCATGTTGGCAAAGCAGATGCGAGAGAATCGTGGGAAGCAGAGCGGGACAGAGACAGTCCGGACACACGCACAGATACATCTGTATGCGTCTGAGGTGACTCGTAGGTAGATGGGCTGAGAGGGAGGAGAACAGTGAAGGCGGCGCTTTGACATGCGGAGGACAACAAGAGAGAAGGGCGAAAGTCCCGGAAAAGGGATAAGGGCCGCCAGGAAGATGGGGGTTGCGGGGGGACTGAAAAGGGGGCAGCGGCTTATCGCCACTTGACCTTGGATCCGCCGGGTCTCCCTGGGAATCGGTGGACTGAGAAGAGGGGCCTGCCAAGCTGGCGGGGGGGGGAGAGTGAGATAAGAAAGAGAAACGCAGAGGAGATAAAGCTCTTGACCCTGCAGAGGGAGTCATTAAGGGGGGATAGGGGAGGCGGGTGTAAGGGGGCGTGAGGGAGGGGATAAATTCGTGGAAGAAGCAGGACGAGAACCAGGGTGATGGGCATGCAGAGTGAAACAAAGGCAGATGTAAAAATGGGAGATCTGTGACTAGCCATCCTTGTCGCGACGATGTTGTGATGACTAGTATAATAAATCTGGAGAGGGAAGCTAGAGCAAGTGACGTGTGGGACTAGCCGAGATGAGATTTTTGACGATCTATCACGAACGCAACACAAGTGTTAGTCCAGCAGCAGCTTACCCAACCCAAATGACGGATTGGGACATGACGAGCACACGATATTGGACTCGTTATTATTACTCCGTATGATTTGATACTCGTAGCGTGCAACAAGTCTGCTTTATCCGTCACCTGGATGTGACTCCGGCTTTCAGCCGACTGCGTATCGGTCAACTCTAAAAAGGAATCCAACTCAGCCAGCCCGACGTTGGCTATAACGAAGCCCCCAAGGTTTTACACAAAATGTATACATTGTAGACAGGTAAGGTTAATTTGTTTATGGCATCTATACATCCCCCAATTCTTTTTTGATCAATCCATGATCAAAGCCATTGTACCAGCAATAATGTTTTGTTACCTTTCTTCTTGTCTAAAATCTTTTCAACTTTAAATGCCTTGTTTTTACCTACAATAATTTTTTGTATTTCTTTTTCATAAAAAACACCCTCGATAACATCTCCGTCGTAATCGCTCAATCTGTAGACAGGAGGGTCTTGCGGGATACATGTGGTTATGGTGAAAAACTCTTGCGTGTAGTTTTCCTCATAACCTTTGGTAAATGGCCCTCTAACTTTAGAAATTGAAACTACATCGCCAACTTTGTATTTAAATGCGGATTTGACACGGCGAGATCTCCTATCACCATATAGATTATGTAGCACCAAGGATTAAGTGATGGGAAGTCCTGCTCTTTTCCGCGAACCGGTTCTTTCGGACAGTTCGTTTCAATGAACCAGTTAAAAAAACCGGTTCATCGGTTCATTTACGCCAGAACGTAAATGACGTACTGTTATGACGTAACGACGTTCGGTCGGGATGATGAAAATACACTTGGCTGAACATTAATGAAGACACTTTAAGTCATTAATTATCATCACTTAAAACATCATCATGATCTGATAAGTTTATCGCATTTAAGTTTGGCAAATAATGCACACAGGTACAGACAAAGGCAGTAATATGCAAGCGAACGTTATAAAGTGAATAATCTGTTATTTATTTGTTATTAAATAAACTTAAGTTTTGTCAGATTGCCCCGCTCGTCATCGTCACCCGTGCTTAGTGTTCATACATTGGTTTTTCTAAATTCCAAGAATTTTTTAACTTCAGAGTGAGAGAAGCCTGCTAGTTTTCACACGCACGCATGCGCAGCCGCAGTTTTTCAACTCACTAGCACTGATCAACCGGTTCACATTTATATTATCCACAAATCGGACGTGTCCGAAAGACGAGGCTCTCGGTTGATGACGGAAAGCCAATTGCAATGCAACCGATTCGACCGGCTGGGCGCTTTCCGTGACTTGTTGTTGAATGACGCACCCG
>VCII01000600.1:0-22586 GCA_006030095.1 Triplophysa siluroides | reverse complement strand
TTTTTTTCTCCATCAATCAATAAGGGAGTTTTGGTTCCTCGCCACAGCAGGGCAGTGTTGACTTGCTCACCGGGAGACTGCATCTATTTATTTATTTATTAGATATTATCTATTAGAATGTTCTTCTTGTTCTATAAACACTATGCACTGTGCTGTGTTTTACCTCTGTGTTTTCTTATTTGCTCCTGTAAAGCTGCTTTGGAACAATGCACATTGTGAAAAGCGCTATATAAATAAACTTGAATTGAATTGAATATTTATTTTGCAGAACACAAAAGAGGCTTTTGAAGAATGTGCATTGTATTAACAAAAAAAAACTATATCTCTGCAATAGAATGTGTTAGAGACACCGGAATTGGTTAGTTTTACTAATGGATAAGTGTGTTATAAAATGACAGGTGACAAGCCACGCCCATGGCAACCAAACATATTACCATAGCAACCATTTAAACATACCTTTATCTCTGGAGAATAATATCATTTGGACATGGGGGTAACATACATTATTCCGCAGTTGCTATGTAAACAGAGGCACAAAATCTACAATCATTGCTACACAAGGTTACAATTAGCAGTACACAAAAAAAAAACCATACGCCACTTATATTAAACGTTATAAATTGACAGCCTGTCTTGTAATCTAAGAATACAATCAAAACAATGTATTGTTACTGTGTATCTTACTCTTTTGGTGACTGAATTATTTGTGTGGAAGTTTAAACATCTAGGGGGTGTGTGTTTGTGCATATGTGTGTGTTAAACATTATTACATTTTAAACATTTCTCCATATTTACACATCTAAACATTTCACATAAGGGTGGTTGGTTGTAAGAGGTCCAAAAATTGGATTCAGCGAGCGGCAGTTGTATGGAGGAAAATGTCTTGTTGATGTTAGAGGTCAGAGGAGAATGGTGATTTGGTTTGAGAAGACAAATGGACTCAAACACTTGTTACAACGGAGGTATGTAAAATACCATCTCTGAATACTCAACACGTCACAAGTTAATTATTGCCTCATTATATTTGCAAATATGTTGTTGATTTGGATATATATTTATTTTTATGTGTCATGTTATGTTTCTCTGTTGTTATGAAGTATAGAATGAAATGAGACCCACAGTTTATAACTCACAGATGAGATTAACATGACCATTAAAGTAAACTGCTGTGTAAGCAATTTTGTCTATGAATCTGAGTCATATGGCCATCTAAAAAGGAATTCATTTTTTCATTTGAAGGATATTACTGTTGTTATTACATATTTTATTTTCTGGCAACGATGCATTAGAGTATAACCATATACCTCATATTATGAAGTATTTAAAAGCTGTTTGCAATACTAAATGTGCTTTCAATAGGAGATGTGGGATAGAGGGGCATCTTTGGCTGCAGTTGTTTAGGGGGTGGGGGAAGGTATGTGGAATGTATGTTGTTTTCTCAGGAGTGTTTTGCAGGAACCAGATAAGGCAGTTGGTGATTGGTGGAAACAAGGGGGATCCCGGCCCCCCAGCAGAAGAGAGATCGGCGTGAAATAAGAATAAATGCTGTGAACGTGTGCTGTGGGGGTTGTTGTTCCTTGGAAGGACAGAGGAGTGTTGTCCAGCAACCCAGCGCGCGCTGTATTTTGTTTTAATCAGATTAATAAACTTCAATACTTATTAGAGATTGCCTACCTTCAATTTTTGAACATGCAGGACACTTAAAAGTCCAACACATTCAATTTTAATGCTGCAGAATACAGAGAGGCTATTTTGAAGAATGTGCATAGTATGAACATAAAACCAATGCAAGTCAGTTGGTACAAATACTTATGGTGACCAACATTCTTCAAAATATCTTCTTATGAGTAATGCAGAAGACAAAAAGCCACGCAAAAATATAATGTTAAGAGGGAAAATAAATGATGATGATGATTGTTAATACTCAGGTGAACTAATCATTTTAAATGGTCCTAGATTTTTTATTCAATATTAATTCTTGAGAACACAGAAGAGAATATTAAAAAAAGTGCATTGTATTACAAAAAATACCTATATCTCTGCAATGGAATGGCATAGAGACACAGGAGTTGATTCGGTTTACTCATGGATAAGAATATTGTAATATGATAGGTGACAAGCAAACATATTATTTTGGCAAATGTTTAGACAGACCTATATCTCCGGAGAATATCATTGTGTATGTTTAGGGACTCAGTTCATTTCACTTGTTGCTTAGTGTGTTGTCAATTGGGAGGTGCCATGCCACACCCATAGCAACCAAACAAGTTGACATAGCAACCATCAAGCTAGACTATTATCTCTGCAATAGAACATTGTAGAGGCACTGGGTTGTGTTGTTTGATGTATTATAAATTGTCATGTGCCATTCCCACCCATAGCAACCGAACAGATATTCTTAGCAACCGTCTAGCTAGACCTCTGCAATATAGCATCATAGAAACACTGGAGTTGTTTCGCATTACTTGTGGTTTGATGTGTTATTAATTGGCAGGTGCCATTCCACGGCCATAGCAACGAAACAGGTTAGCTTAGCAACCATTTAGCAAGATCTATATTTCTGCAACAGAACATTGTGGAGACATGAGTAATGGTTCATTTAACGTTTTCCTTGGTTATTACTGGTTTACACCTGTTTTGCTTATGAGTGTAAGCCTGCGTGGTCTGTACTAAATGTTTCTGACCATTTCTGTAATTTTATTTGGTGTGGGAGCGTGTCATCCGTTGTGGATCTGTTATGGTGCGATCCCTGAGCCTGGTAAGGGAAGTCGGCAAGTCATCCGTAACTTCGGGATAAGGATTGGCTCTAAGGGCCGGGTCGGTCGGGCCGAGGCGCGAAGCGGGCCCCGGCCGCGGCTGGCGGAGCGGCCGCCCCGGGCGCTCCCGTCGATCCCCGCGGAACACGGCCCCCTCGCCCGCCGTCACCCCGCGCGGGGCTCGGCGCGGAGGGGGGGTGTCCGTGCCCGCGGGGGCAGCGGGCGGCGCTCGGTGTGCGGCGGCGACTCCGGACGCGCGCCAGGCCCTTCCCGCGGACCGCTACGGCCAGCGTCGGGTCCCTCGTCCGGACCCCCGCAAATGTCAAAGTGAAGAAATTCAAGGAAGCGCGGGTAAACGGCGGGAGTAACTATGACTCTCTTATCATAGTTGCATGGTCCGGGCGCCTCCTCGTGGCGACCGCTGGGGAGGAAGAGGCTCGCGCCTCTTCCAAGCTAAGATCCGGACCACCCTCCCGGAGGGGTAACCGCCCGCCGGGAGGGGTAATGCTGGTTAGTAAAGAGTAAATGAAGAAGACCCCGGCCCCTCCGGGCCTGGGGCAAACCACGAAAAAGTAGACGACAAAACTGAGGCTGCATTAAGTAACGACCCCACATGGACATGTCCCAAGTGTCTGAGACACTTTCCGACGGGGAGGAGCCTCGGGATGCACCGACATCACAGACATCCTGAGGGTAAACTCTGAAAGGATTGCCACAAAAGCGAGCAGGAGGAAGCTATGGACAGCGCCTGAGGACCTACACCTGATCGCGTCGGCCAACTCAGAATGGCATACGGGACTGACGAAAGGCAGATCAGAGGAGGCCATTAAAAGGCGGCTGCGCGGCCTGAAATGGCAGCCGGAGACATCGGCCCCACAAGTTCTATCCTCACCTGAATCCCAAACTCCTTCTGGACCCGAACCTGAAAGACCAACCAACTCCGAAGACTTCCCTCCTCAAGCTGACGGATCCATCAAAACAACCCCCACCAACACTCCGATCCAACGAACCGCAAGGATGATATGGACTTCCAAAGAAGAGGACCTACTCCGTGCAGCGGCCGACCTCGCCTGGGAAGAGGGTATGACAAAAAAGACCTGGCCTCGCGGGTGAGGATCAACCTTCCGCACCGCTCGCATGCTATTAAGAAAAGGCTCATCAACATCCAATGGACGCCACCCATAGGCCCACGAACAACCATCCTTCCACCCCCCCTGCAACCGACCCCTGCTGCCAATGCGACGACACCCCCCAGCCCTACCACACCTGCCGTTCCCGACCTCTACGACCTATGGAGAAGGAGAATGCTAACCACCATTCTTAGTGACCTCCGTGAGCCAATTACACAGGCCACCTCTCTGAGAGAAACAGCGCTGAGCCTGCTCAACAACAGGATCAGCACCACAGAGGCAGCCGTGGCAGTGGAAGAACAAGTCAACCTGATCTTCCCCGTATTATGGCAGAGGAAGGAACCCAGCCCAGCTAAAGAACACAGGCTGGAGAAGCCCAAGGAGCTGCGGAGACGCCAGTACGCCAATATCCAGCGGCTGCTTAACACCAACCGTTAAGATGCGGTCACAGCCGTGCTGGAAGGCAGCTGGAGGATTCCTGCGCAGGGAGCATCTCGGGAGCCACCGGGCCTGGTCGACTTCTGGGCCGACATTCTTGGAAAGGATGGCCCCCCTCCCAATTACAAGGGGCTGGCGACCGGGCCGAAACACTGGGACGTACTGGAGCCGATATCTGAGGAGGAGCTGCGAGGATCCCTCAAGACCCTAACGAACTCGGCAGCTGGTATGGACAAACTATCCGCGTCAAGCCTTCTGTCCTGGCCTTCCCTCCTTGGCGAGCTTGCTCAATCTCTTTCTCGTCACTGAGAATCTGCCCTCGACTTTGGCCCATGCAAGGATAACCCTGATCCCGAAAACTCCATCGCCGGAGGACCATAACGATTACAGGCCCCTGGCTATTACATCGATCCTGACTAGGGCATTGCATAAGATCTTGGCCCGGCGTATGAGAGAAACAGCTCGCATTTTCAACAACCCAATACGCTTTCCTGCAAAGGGACGGATGCCTAGAGGCTACTACGGTCTTGCATGCCGTTCTTCGCAACTGCCACGACCTGAACAGACCCCTAGCAATGGCTTTCCTGGACCTCTCTAAAGCGTTCGACGCAATAACACACGAAGCTCTTGGGGAGGC
Source organism: Triplophysa siluroides (assembly GCA_006030095.1). Taxonomy (NCBI): domain Eukaryota; kingdom Metazoa; phylum Chordata; class Actinopteri; order Cypriniformes; family Nemacheilidae; genus Triplophysa; species Triplophysa siluroides. The sequence goes on along the minus strand of VCII01000600.1, from coordinate 17,625 downwards.
TGCAGAGCAGGCGGGACTACCGTTCCCTATGCTCTCTTACATCAGCAACGTCCTGAGGAAGTCGGAGGCGACCATTGGGAACAAAATCATCCACTGGACGTGGCGTGAAGCAGGGAGACCCACTCTCGCCGATTCTCTTTATTCTAGCCATGGAGAGGCCCATCTCTGCGGCTCACCGCGAAGTTGGAGTCACCCTGGAATCACAACACATCCATTCAATCGTCTATGCCGATGACATGATCCTCATGGCAGATTCTCGATCAGAACTTCAGGCAAAGCTGGAAAGCTGGATGGCTTGGGCACGGCCCTCGCGGGGTGGGATGAGCTTGAACTCCCGAAAATCAGCCGCCCTGACGATAGAAAAGGATGGGAGAACCAAGTCGATGCTGCTTTCGCCCTGGCTACAACTCAAGCGGAGGACTGATTGAGCCTATGGGAATAGAGGATACCCAAAGATACCTAGGCCTTCAATACAACTGGAAGGGAAAGGGTAACTCCGAACAGGATGCAGGACCTGGAAAAGATGCTGGCGGAGATCAAAGCCGCACCCCTGAAACCGCAACAACGAACTATGATCACGAGAGATTTTCTAGTCCCTCGGCTGATCCACGAGCTGGTGCTGGGCCATGCACAGGAACACTCTCAATAAAATGGATGTCATGATCCGAAGATCGATCAGGGAGTGGCTGCGCCTCCCGAAGGACACCCCACTAGGACTATTCCACGCCCCCTATGACAACGGAGGCCTCGGAGTCCCGTGCCTGGCATCTACTATCCCCATCATGCAGAAAAGGAGATTCGCAAAACTGCTGAACGGGACGGATAGTTTGATACAGGTAACACGAACTAAATCCTTCAGGATCATCATGAGAAGAACGGAGACCCCGATTCGGGCCGGAGGCACCCTGGTGTTTACATCCTCGGAGATGAACGAAGGATGGGCTAACAGGCTGTGGTCTTCCATCAATGGCAAGGATCTATCGGAGCCAGACGTGGACGAAGGGAGCCACCTGTGGGTGAAGAAGCCAGATAGTCTTCCCGAGGCTTTACATCCGGGGAATTCAACTCCGCGGGGGGACTCTACTAAATCAAGAGCTTCGAGAGGGAGAGCCAACCCAGGGGAGGACAGGCGGTGCAGGGGAGGATGCCCCAACACAGAGACGCTTAATCACATCCTGCAAAGCTGCTCTAGAACCCATGACGTACGTTGTGCAAGGCACAATAGAGTAATGCGCCTCGTGTGCAAGAAGCTGCACCGGGGCGACTTCACGACATCAATCGAACCCATTGTCCCCTGCCTAAGAACGCACATCAAACCCGACATTATTATCCACTGGACGGAGAGGCTGGTGGTGATGGACATCACGGTAGTGTCTGGGCTAAGGCTGAGGGAATCATGGGATCAAGATCCAGAAGTATGGGAACGATGTGAGCCATGCAGCGTTGAAGAACTGGTGGGGGTCTGAGACCGAAATTGACCACCTGCCCGTGATCGTCTCGGGGAGGGGGTGTTGTTCGGGCCATCGGGGAGAGGCCTGAGACGTCTAGGATTCTCATCAAGGGATATAACTGACATTTGCTTGTGTGCAATCCAAGGATCTATAAATATCTACGACACGTACATGAGGGGGAATTAACTATGCAAGCATCATGAAACCGTTCGTAAGAACGGCGATACTCAGCCACTCAGTCACTCTTTTAGAACCGGAGATACGGACCGGTGAATGTGGGTTTTTCTGTCCGAAAAAAGCGCTTCTTCCCGGACGCCAAGTCCCCGGCGTCCCGCCCGGTGCTTTCGAGTTCCCAACAGACCCTCACAGTACGTTTGGTCTGCCGAGTCTGTCCAGCTTCCTCCCCCGCCATCGGATCCAACTCACCACCAGGTGGTGATCAGTTGACAGCTCCGCCCCTCTCTTCACCCGAGTGTCCAAGACATACGGCCGTAGGTCAGATGAAACAACTACAAAGACGATCATCAACCTCCGGCCAAGGGTGTCCTGGTGCCATGTGCACTGATGGACACCCTTATGCTTGAACATGGTGTTCGTTATGGCCAAACTGTAACTAGCACAGAAGTCCAATAACAGAACACCACTCGGGTTCAGATCAGGGGGGCCGTTCCCCAATCACGCCCCTCCAGGTGTCACTGTCGTTGCCCACGTGGGCGTTGAAGTCCCCCAGCAGAACGACGGAGTCCCCAGTCGGAGCGCTTTCCAGCACCCCTCCAAGAGTCTCCAAGAAGGCGGTACTCTACACTGCCATTTGGCCCATAGGCACAAACGACAGTGAGAGACCTTTCCCCGACCCGAAGGCGCAGGGAAGCGACCCTCTCGTTCACCGGGGTAAACTCCAACACATGGCGGCTGAGCTGGGGGGCTATAAGCAAACCCACACCAGCCCGCCGCCTCTCACCATGGGCAACTCCAGAGTGGTGAAGAGTCCATCCCCTCGAGGAGAGTGGTTCCAGAGCCCAAGCTGTGCGTAGAGGTGATCCCGACTATTTCTAGTCGGAATCTCTGAACCTCACGCACAATCTCAGGCTCCTTCCCCGTCAGAGAGGTGACGTTCCATGTCCCTAGAGCTAGATTCCGCGTCCAGGGATCGGGTTGTCGAGGCCCCCGCCTTCGACTGCCGCCCGATCCACTTTGCACCGGCCCCTTACGGTCCCTCCTGCAGGTGGTGGGTCCACGGGAGGGTGGCCCCACGTCGCTCCTTCGGGCCCCACCCCGGGCCTGGCTCCAGGGTGGGGCCCCGGCTGCGCCATACCGGGCGACGTCACGGTCCTCCAATTTATTGTCATCATAAGGGTTTTGTGAATAATATACTACATAAACTATAAAATCTCATTAAATTATTATGAAATTGCAAATTAATAGCCTTTTGATTTAACTAAAAAAAAGTTTTTTATACTAAAGTTTGCTTTTATAAAATAATTATTAGCCTACTATTATATTAAATTAAACTATTTAGCCAGTATATTCCATCCTTAAGATTACTTTGAATAAAATTAATAAATAAAACATGTCTTGTAAGTTTGCCACTGCTGTACCAACAGAGGCACAGAGGCCCAGCGGCGGCAAGCCGCTGGTGGGGTGCCACCCGAGAAAAGCTGGCAGACCGACAGCATTTTTGCATTGATCGGCTTGTCGACAGTGTGCCGACGGTGGTAAGCCGCTGAATCTGTGCCGCCCAAAAACCGCCGGTGGACCGCCAGGTCATTGTTTGCTGGGTTGCTTTTAGTATCCCTGTAATCTGGTAAAAACATGGTAAATGTTGTGATAACCGTGCTTTTAGTACGCGTGTGTAATACAATTCAAAGTAGGGAAGGAAGGAGACGGGAACCGACAAAAGATTCAAACATTTAATAAAATAATAACAAAGTGAATAGTCAGCTCAACTAAAACCCAGGCCCGGTCTCATTGACAGTCTGTTCGCTCGTCCTCTTATGCTCCCGATCTCCTCCGTGATACGACTCACGGTCTCGTCCCGCCCACTTCACTACAGCATGACATTGTTGAACTGCAGTCACTATGGTAAAAACGTGGTGGGTTAATTACTGTGCCGTGACTACACATACCACAGTACAACTACATTACCGTAGTAAAAGCAAATATCACAGTTAACATACGGCTTCTTTTAGCCAAATATAACTTTATAAATTGATCAAAGGATCACGTGATCGAAAGAAACCCTGGCGCTAGCACTTAGTCGCTCTAATTACAATGTGTTTGGTTGAAATCAATTTGGGACACAAAGAACGCTTCCGTAAGCTATAACGATGCGATTGAAGACAAACGGATTGATTCAAAACATTTAACCTGGATATTAAAACAGGCTAACCGAAGCTTGGTGCATGTAAACTAACTCGTTAAACCTCGCGATGTTTGCAGAATAAGAGCGGGATCACGTTTCCTGAACGCCATGAACCAAACCTACGTTGTCGTACGACCCAGCTCGTTTGATTTCGTATGACTTAGCCACTTGGTTAACTTAGTTGCGTCTTCGAAGGCTGCATGCGTAGTTTTGGAGATCACATTTTACAGCCTCGGCTGCAAATGGCATTGAATTTTTTTTTTTACTGTTACATTGGGTAAGTGACACAATGTCTTTTAAAGAGCTGAGTTGCTGGGGGCACAGGCACTATTTCCCCAGCGTACAAGGAAACAACAGGCTCCCTCAAAGCGGAGAAATTTGGCCAGCATTGAGGCACCGGGGACGGTGAACCCAGTTCAGCCCCAAGGGGAACCCAACCAGGGGGAAATTCACCCAATGTGGAGGTGAAAATGGTGGGTCAGGAGCCTCAGGCTGAGGATGCCAGAGCAAGGAGGGACCCAAAAGTGGAGGAAGAGTTGGACTGGGAAGCTCTGTTGAGCGACTCATGGGAGGAGAGGGATAGGGAATCGGGGGACAAGAGGAGGGGAGATGAGGAGCAGCCGGGCCCAAGTAAGAGGGGGGCGAAGAAAAGGGCAGAGGGGTCGCCAGACGAAACCCGATTTTTTAATGGCCCAGACAGGGGGGCCTAACCAGAGTCTGCACATCAGAATGGACCACCAGGGCAATAAGAAGGCCAATTGGGTCCTGAACCCCCGAGACCTATTCTGATCCAGGGGGAATCTAACATTGACAGGGTCAGAGACCTGGGGGACAACCAAACACATCTTATGGATGTTGCAGCACACACCAACGTGCCCAGACACCCAGGTGGTAATTCTAGCAGTAGGGATTAACGATAGGGGGACAAGGGCGACTTTATCCCTCGCAAGATGGTCACAGGGACCTTCTCTCACTGCACTATTTCGCCGATGATGAGGACGAGGGTGAAGATCAATAGTTAATTTTATGTTCATAGTGTTTTTTTTATATTTTTAATTCAGTAAATTGCGTGGATGTGCAATTTGTGCCCGAGCGTTTGTGCACTTATGTACAGCGGGCACAAGTCGGGGACTTCAGGTCTGAGGTGTCATGTTGTACTGTTTTGAAAGGCCAAACTTCTCTGACATTTATGTCAAATCAATCAAAAGTGCCACTTAAGGATGTAACAACTACAAAATGTGTTGACTTTGTCTGTGCCGACATAAGACCTTATGGCACCGTTTCCGGCCAAGGTTTTATTAAATTAACCCAACACCTTGTAGACACAGCAGCCAAGATTGGAAAATTCAATGTGACGGATATACTGCCTCATCCAACGACAGTGTCACGCAATCTCAGTGATCGGGCACAAACACAAAGAAGAGCGATTGTGAATGAAATGACCGACACCACACGCCATTTCAACTGACATCTGGACCGAAAACTATCGAAAGACTTATTTTCTATCATCCACAATACATTACATAGACGCAAACTCCGACTTGGTGTCAAGGGTGCTCTTTGTGAGCACCCTTGACAGGGAGCCCCGTTTGATGAAATACCTGCAAAGACTGGGGAAAACATTTGTGCGTTTTTATTTCGAAATCTCAGAGTTTTTGGAAAAGATTTTTTGAAAAAGATTCTTTGTCACAGATAGAGGAGCGAACATGGTGGCCGCTCTACGTGGCTTCAGGAGATTAAACTGTAGCGCCCACGTACTCAATGTCATTCCTTCACATGCATTCTCTTCCAGTGTGATGGATAAAACACCCGAAATTGATCGCCTTCTGAAAGACGTGAAAAAACTAGTCACCTATATCAAACATTCCGGTCTTCAAGCCAAACTGAGTAAGTCTTTAAAGCAGTCAGTGGAGACGAGGTGGAATTCTAAATTTGAAATGATAGATTCTGTGCTTCAACAGTATGATGACATTGCAACAATCCTGTTGGAAAATAAACAGTATGACAAAGTAGGGTGCATTAACAAGAACACACTTAAAACCCTTGTGACATTTTTGAAGCCGTTCAAAGATGCAACCAATGACTTGGAGTCGGACAATACGGCCTTAAGTGGGTCTCTAGTTCTGCCGCGGTCCGTAAGACTAAGAAACCACTGCAATGCAGCCGTGGCTGACTGCCTTCTCACTGATATTGCATCGAGTTGTGTGCAACGTTTGGATGAACTAATGTCCCCGAACAGTTTGGCACTAAATGGAGTTCACATGCTTTATAAAACAGCGACATTCCTTACACCCAAACTGCGTCAGTTAAAGATGATTGATGATAATGAAAGACAATCTGTGATCCAAGCTGTCAAAGTGCTAATTGATGAGTTAGGGTTCAATGAGGAAAACTCAGAGGAAGACCTAGAACCTTCTGCAAAAAAGCCTGCTTTTCAAGACTTTGCAGAATGGGAGGATTCTGATACTACAGAGAGCTATGTGTCACTGGAATCAGAAAAAGCGGCGTATTTAAATGTCAAGTTGGATGCATCAGAATCTCACTGACCAAAGGATGTCCTTCAGTGGTGGAAAAGACGATGTCAAGAGTTTCCGAGATTAAGCCAATTAACACGTTATGTTCTTTGCATCCCAGCTTCCAGCGCACCCTCGGAGAGAGCTTTTAGTATTAGCTGTCGCATCTTGGAGCAAAGACGCATTAATCTGAAGCCCTCATCGGTGAACGACATTCTATTTCTACATGGACTTAAGTTGGCCTACAGTTTCTTGCTAGTCCAGTTTAGTTGTATGTATTTATTTTGATAAATATTAATGGGCATGTTTTGTAGTTTTTTTGTTTAACGTTTCTTGATGTTGAGGGAAAAAAGCGCAATATTCCTAATGGTTCCAACTAAATCCTTTTCCTTCTTTAAAATGACATTGTTTGTTTGTTAGGTAAAAGGATCTATATGTTTATACATGATTGCTTTTTTATAAATGCTTTTAGTTTACTTTTAAAGAACAATGTGTGAATATTAGGAAGAACGTTTTATAATGTCAAATGCATTTTGGTTTGGCCACGTAGGAAATTCAGGTTTATTATTTATTATACTTTATTGGTCTATTTGTAAAACTTTTATTTCTAATTGGACCTAAATGTAGGCTATGTTTTATAAAACGGTTGTGCAAAATGCATATTTCACTAAAGACAAACTAATAGCATAAAAACTGTAATTTTGTTGATTTGGTTTTTATTTCTTAATTGTGGAACAAGTGGGAAAACACAATATTAATAGATATGCGTGACGAAAAATGGACATGAAGTTAACTTTTTATAGCCGACTGGTGGATCTAAATTTATATTTTATAAATCCTGCAAAACACATATTTTAAAGACAATAGCATAATGAAACCGTAATTCTATGTTTATTTTTTAATATGAAACAAGTGGAAAATACAATAATATAGGCTACGGGCAAAATATATGTATACTTTTTACTGCGGGGTTTTTGCGGGCGGGAGCGGGACAAATCGTGAATATTTCGCGAGCGGGACATGATAAAGTTTATTTGATGCGGGAGCGGGCGGGATTGGGACAGAATCCCACGGGGAACGGGCGGGAGCGGGATTTAAAAAAATCTGTCCCGCGCAGGTCTCTAGTTCAAGGGATTGGCCATATACTTAAAAGGAAAAAAATCAACCCATTTGAAAAAAATCTAAAACCTGATCTAGCACAGCTTCAGGAAGCAAAACTGTCTGAAACTGAACATTCAAAGCTTAGAAGAGACTGTGTAGGTCCATTTCTCCTCATACTCACAGAATTAAAGTTTTTAATTAATTTAATTGCCATTCTTATAAATAAAAATCTACCTTTTAGTCTGAAACAAAGAATCTGATCCTGATGGGAGATTTATTTTGATTACAGGTTCAAATTTCAATCATCATATAACTTTTTAATCTCTACGAACCAATTTTTGATTCACATAACTTCATATCACGTATGATTTTATTGTTCAATTATCATTGTAAAGGTGACATTGTATAATGAACGCTTCTCTGGATAAATCCTCCTCTGCATATGTATCAAATCATCTAATACAGATACAGATGCAGGCTTGATAGACATATGGCGCCATTAAAATCCTAAAATGTGAGACAACACATTTTATTCACTCCCCATAATTCATATTTAGACTTGATTCTTTTTTATCCTAAACAATTTCTGCGTGCTGTTCAATCCTGCCGTATTGACCCTATTGTTTTATCAGATCACGCTGCAGTACACTTGCGGATTGACCTGCTTTCAGTATCCCCTGAACCGCTACTGGAGGTTTAACACATCTCTTCTTAATAATGACCCTTTCTGCACTTTTGTTTCTGATAGTTTATCTCAATATTGGATTGATAACAGAGGCTCTCCAGTGTCTGCAGCTATGATTTGGGATGCAGCAAAAGCTACTTTAAGTGGTCATCTCATTTCTTATACTTCCTTCTCAAAAAAGTTGGAGATATTAATAGGAAAAATCTTGAAAACGAAGACATCAGGTTAGAACAAATACACAAGCAATCCCCTACAGCAGGGGTATTCAATTAAAGTTCCAAGAGATCCAGTCTTAATTTTTTCTTCCAAACGTGGGTCCAGACAACAAGTTTTTTTAAATAAAAATACTTAATAAATTTAGCCCACATGGATATATTTATGTAAAAGACATAATATTTATCATCAGGCCGTTTGTTTTATATTTTGACATCCACTTATCAAGTCTGATCATTAATATGGGTAAATAAAAAAAGCTACTGACAACATACAGACAACAAATGTAATTTAACAATTAAAATGCTCTCATAATAACGAGAAAAAGTTAATTACTATGCCATTCATACCAGAACTACTTCTATCTTTAAATCATTTCCAAATTAAAACGTTGTTCATTACAAAATGTGAATCTGCTTGTGAAACCCATCAAAAGTCTTTACGGTTTTCTACACAAAATTCATCCAACAGAAAGAATATTCGGTGTAAAATATAACAACAAAATCTTCAATATTTACTGAATAAAGCCATTTTAAAGATTGAAATCTTAGTGAAACTAATGCTAGATTATGATTCTTTATCCTGGGTTTCCACAGGGTCACAAATGTTTGCATGCTGATCAATAATGCTAATGCTAAATGTAGGCTAGATAAAAACGTTATGGTTCATAAAATATCACAAATCTGGTTGAATGGTTGTAGACACAGTAAACAGACTGACAGATACAAATAATACTTTAAAATTGCTGCATTTTATTTAGTGTTGTGTGTCAATTTACATTCTTTGTGTCTGCACTACTGTTGTTAAGATGTATCTGCTGGTTTACATACTGCGCGTCTTTGGCGGGGAGAAGCAGCGCGCGGAGCGGAAAGGGTTAAAATGAAGCGCGTTTGGCGTTAGATAGAGGATAGCGGCAAAAGATCATTACGAAATGTTCCTGAGAGCACGTGTGATGTGATTCTCCTTGTGTAGACGCGCGGCTCAATTTAAACAACCGAAATTATCAAATGGTTTATTAGGCTATGTCTCGCGGTCCGGATGGAACGAAGCAAAGGTCCGGATCCGGCCCGCGGTCCGCCTGTTGAAGATGGCTGGTCTACAGTTTAAAATCTAAAAAGCTTGGTGAACGCAAGGACTAAATTGAATATGGATCATACTTGCCAAATTCAAAAGATTTTGCTTTTTACTAAACAAAAATATTACGAATTTGGCAGTAAATCCAGCCCATTGCTGGCTCACCAATTAAAGAATCAATAAAATGACCGCTATTAATATGATACGGAATATAAATGACGACATTATAAGTGACCCTGTGATAATAAATGTAACTTTCCGGGATTTCTATAAATCTCTTTATAGTTCAGAATCAGAAGCATCCAATTTGGATATGGCCACTTACCTAAATAATATTCCACTACAGTCAACTGCAGAGGAGGATTGTTTCAGGCGGCATGCTCCATTTACAGTTGAGGAGGCAATTCAGGACATGCCAAATGGGAAATTTCCTGTCCCGGATGGTTTTCCCTTGGAGTTTAAGAGATTCTGGCCGACAATTCACCCAATTTTTATACCGGCTATTAATAACATTTGAAAAGGCAAATTTCCCCCTTCCTGGAGACATGCCTCCATTAGTTCACTTAAACAAAACGAAAAAGATCCTCTGGACTGTTCCTCTCATAGACCTATTAGTCTTCTCAATGTGGACTATAAGATAGTTGCAAAAGTTTTGTCCCGCAGACTAGATGTGAACCTTAATAAAGTTATAAATTCTGATCAGCCAGGTTTCGTGAAATCCAGGTGTGGTACAGATAACGTACGTCGTGCTCTCAATAATATTCATTATTTCAATACCCAAAATAACACGGCAATGATTTCTCTCCTTGGGAGAGTTAACATTATAAAAACGAATATTCTCCCCAGATGAAACTATTTGTTTCAGAATCTTCCATGATATTTAACCTTATCTTTCTTTAAATCATTGAACTCTCAAATATCTGTTTATATTTGGAATATTAAACACCAGAGAGTTGCTCTTTATAAACCAAAGGATCGAGGGAGTCTTTCATTGCCCAATTTTCTGTTTTATTACTGGTCAGCTCAAGTTAAATTTATGACGAGTTGGTTTTCGAATAGACAGGATGCTTTGTGGATTGATTTTATTATTTTGCTACCCTAGACCTAGATTATGTACCCTATCAATAATATTGATTGGATACATTTTCTCAGTGACAATGTGATATGTGTTTATAATACATTACTGGTTTGGAAAGATGTGAAAAAACATTGAAATATTTCTCAAACTATCTCTGTTCGATCTCCTTTGGCCCTAAATCCTAATTTTCCAATTGAGATTAAGAGCATTGGCTTGTTGGAGTGGAGCTCTAAAGGTCTATCAGACTTTTCAAGTTTGATGATTTCTGCATCTTTAAAATCATTTGAGCAAAAAAGAACTGAATTTAATATTTCTTCAAGATTTTTTTCAATATCTTCAAATCCAACATATCTTACTCTCTTTTGAAACAGTATAAAGTTTGTTTAAGTTGATTGGAATTAGAAGATATAATGTCAACTAAATATCTTAAAAGGGATCATTTTCAATATTTATGCTTTATTTGTGTATTCAGATTCTTCAGTGCATGATTCTTTAAAACCACTATGGGAAAAAGAAATCATTCAGTGTGAACTCGCCATTAGAAACCTTCTGCAGGTTATTTGGATGTACACTTTCTTATACACAATAACAACAAATTAACTAAATCATTCTCAGGAACTCGTAGATGACTTATAGAGTCTCTGTGCTGCCTAAAAATACAAAGCATAGAGCTGATGTCTGCAGTCGTAGGACATATGTGACCCAGTCTGTTAAATCAACGCAATTGAGAAACAAAGTTTTAAGTTCAAAGTTTGATTTCAATCTCTAACATGACCTCATTCAGTAAATATCAACAATATCAAGATGATATTATATTTGATTGAACACTGAATAGATTAGGAATATAAGTGTTGGGTCCGTGTATTTAAGTGCTGAAGTACAAGAGCTTTTGAATGTGTACAGCTGCTGCTCATCATCATCATCATCAGATCTGATGTGTTCTCATTGGTGAAGGAAGAACTGATGACATCAGTTTACTCATTAGATTGGACATTGGAGAGCAGCTGTGTGTCATACAAACACTATTAGATTGAAGCTTTATAAGGGCTCCTCACAGCACATGTCTGGTTCTTCTGAGAGCTCCTTATTCAACCAGAATTTATAAGTGGTTCCTCTGTCTCAGAACACAAACAACTTTAGAAACTGAACTGTGGCAAATTGGTGTTTCAGTGGTGTCACAGCAAAACACCTGGGCAGCGATAAGAGTTGCAAGGTTTTACCATTTTTAAGTTTTACCAATATGAGTATCTTACCAAAGTATATTTTCCTATTTTAGTGTATCCCAATATATAGAAATAAGTTATTTTTTAAAAATTTGGACCAAATGGTCACCCAAACCCTTGTTATTAGATTCCAGGGGCAGATACATTTGGGTATCATCTACATAACAATGGAAGGAGATGCCATGTTTCCTAAAAATCGACCCCAGGGGAAGCATTTACAAAGAGAATAACATTGGAGCAAGAATAGAGCCTTGAGGGACGCCGCTCATTAGGGGAGCTGCATCTGAAATAAATTCACCCACACTAACAGAGAACCTTCTATTGTTTAAGTAGGATTGAAACCATTTAAGAGCACTGCCCTTAATGCCCACCCAATGCTCCAAGCGTGAAAACAAAACTGAGTGGTCAATTGTTTAAAATGCCGCCTGCAGATCTAATAGTACTAACACAGCAGATTTGGCAGCATCAAGAGTCCATAAAATATCATTCAGAACTTTAACCAAAGCTGTTTCAGTGGAATGCTTTTTCCTAAAACCGATTGGAACACTCAAAGTCTGTAGTTGATGAAACACTATTTCTCTAAAATTTGAGACATAAAAGAGAGATTTGAGACTGGTCTTAAATTAATCAGAACTGTTGGATCTAAATGAGGCTTTTCAAGAAGTGGATGTACAATGGCGTGCTTTGTCATATGGGACAATAGCCATTTCAAGTCAACTATTATTAATCTTAAGAGAGTAGGCCCAATACCTCAAAAATTTTAAGGAAGGAAGGAGGAAGACTGTCATAGGAAGATCCAGAGGGTTTAGCTGACTTTACATATCTTGTAGAGCAAGCATAGTTACCGGCTTAAACTGACACAAGATGCTAGTAACAAGTGGAGGGACAGAGGGAAATCTAGCCTAATATCCCTTATCTTGTCCACAAAAGAGAAGTTTGCCACACATCCCCATGGACTCTATAGGGAAAAGATCCACTGAAGGATTGATACCTACATTAATAATTGAAAAAAATCTTTCACAATTCTAGAGCACTTTTTTTCACTAAATCTGAAAAGTACTTAATCTTCATTGTTTTCAACATTTTCTGATATTGTATCAGACTGTCTCTTAATATTTCATAAGAAACTGGCAGCTTATCTTTTTTCCACTTTCTTTCGACCTTTCTGCATTCCCGTTGCAGAGCACGAGTATTGAGCCAGGGGTCAGCCTTTGGTTTGTGGTACTTTGCTAATATTTTAAACACTCTGGCTCCTAAAAAAAGCAGAGATAATATTAAAATGATTAAGATAATCAGCACCACTCCAATCATCACAAACTAAGTCGAATGATTGGAATACCGACCAGCTACCTTGGTAGGTCTAGAAATGTTGTCATTTATGGGCACTCTGAATGTAATAGGCTTGTGGTCTGAGATAGCGTAGTCGTCTACTGCAAGATCACGTACTGACAAACCATGAGAAAGCACCAAATCAAGGGTATGACCATGCATATTAAAAGAAACATTTACAAGCTGTGTCACTGGCAAGAATACTCTGGCTAAAAGATTAGATGGACAATACACATGTCTGTTAAAATCCCCAAGATTGAAAGTCTATCAAAGTTGGGGATAATTCCCCCTAAAAAGTCTGAAAACTCATTCATAAAATCCTTTAGGTTTAGGTGGACGATAAATGACTGAAATCGCCATCGGGTTATCCAGTTCCAAAACTGGCATAGACATCTGTCGCTTTCATACGGCAAGAATAGTTCTGTTTAAAAATAGAAGCCAGTCCACCACCTTGACCCACAGAGCGAGGAGCGTTTAAAAAGTTGCACTCAGATGGTAGCAGTTCAGAAAACGGGCTCAAGTCCCTGGGGTAAGCCAAGTTTCCATGACAAAAAAAAAAATCCTGGAAACATGATGTAAAAAGTCATTGATGATAACGGTCTCGTTTGAAACTGACCTGGAGTTAATCAACGACATCCTGATCTCTCGCGACTAGTACAAACACCGCAGACACGGTGAGCGAATCCTTAGCGGCTGATTCAGTGGGTACCCCGCGACCGGTATATTCCACGCGTACTGTGGTCTAAAAATCCCTTTTAGACAGAAGAAGCTTGAACTTGACCACAGAACCTCAGCGCCTTTGGAAGCTAAGACAATGTTCTTTTTTTTTGTTACCACCGTTACTGATGTAGCAACCGCGTGACAGTCGTAGACAGATGCGGAAGTAGTTTGTACTGTCGGCTCATCTAGCATTATACAAAATAACTTTTACTATGAACTGCGCAGTGTTATCACACCATTGAATTGGACAATTACTGTAACATCTATGACTAACAATTTAGTTTAAACTTACATTACTCGGGTCTAATTCATGAAATAATGAATAAATTTCATCAAACGCAACATTTATAAAACTTTATTACTTTACCTCTTCCGCTAACATGATTTCTCGTTCCCGTCTGAATGATGTGTCAGTGGTACCATCAGCGGTGGAGTTACAGCGTCATCAAGCTACGCGGTTGTTTTGATTGTGCGTCTTCTAGTGGCGATTTCTACAAACTGTACCCTTAAAATCACCCATCAGCAAGACATCCTTATGCTTATTTAAAATTGACCTAAAACCGTAAAAATATTCTCTCTTTTCCTTCTCCTCCGTAGGCGCATGTACATTTATCACTACAATTTTTTTTCATTACCACTGCTAAACATTTCCCAACATCATCTTTATTAATAACCTTGCATTCAATGTTTGCATTTTCTCTTTTTAAAAGGCCACTCCTCTGCCAAACCTCTTCTCTTCATTATTATATCATCTCAATTCACCATTCCATCTTTTCCTTAATTCACATATATGCATTTCTCTCCAGTGTGTTTCTTATAATCTTAATTTTAAACATTTCTTTCACTTTTTCAAACTTGTTAAAATTCGAGAGTCCTCTGGCATTACAAGTGACCAACCTTAAAACCATAAAAAATAAAAACACTCATAAACCCATGTCTTATGTCATGTCCTCCAAGTCTTTTAACAGTTCAAATCTATTATTAAGTGAGTCTTTGTTGGTCGTTTTTTTCCTAACTCCTAATCATGGCTTTACCTTTAGCCGTCGTCTTCTTGATTTCCATATTTCTCCAGTCTTTTCTTCTGCGTCACTGATAAAATCCTCATATCGATCCATAGCATTCTCTAGGTTGACAGTAAGATCTAACGGTGACCAGGTTACTTCCTCCGTCTGTCCTTTAGGTTCCTCGCTCTGTATTTCGGTGCGTTGTCCTTTAGACGATCCATCCATTTCGTTCACTGCCGTCTCTTCCATAGCGTTTTGTATCTCAGTCTCTGTTTCATGTTGTACGTTTTGCTCATCTGTCTGTTCACTGTTGTCATTCTCGCCCAGAGCTTCGTCGTCTCTTGTCTTTCTCTTCTTGTTTTCCTACGTCGTCTCACTCATGCACCTGCCCGCCCACATGACTCTTGCCATCGTCAAACCAAAATGTATAGTCCTGGGCACTTAACCGCATTGCCATCTCTTGCAAAATGTCCTCTATCCTCGCATTTGTATGTTTGATATATCCACAGTCACCGTCACTCTTTCAAATAATCCTGTTTTACGTGTTGTTGTTTCTTTGTTCCTTTTGCGTAGTATTCCCATCTTGTCGTCTTAATGCAGTTCCAGGTTCATTTACCGTGCGTGTTCCTCCAGCCATATCCATTGTCTTTGCCAAGTGTCTAACTGCCATTGTTAAAAAAAACTCGTACTCATAAAAAGAAAAATGAAAAACCCCTCAAAAAACGTTCAAAATAAATACTTGATAACTCAAAAAAATGAAACAAACACAAAATCTGATAACCCTCTCCCACCCACTGCTTCCTGCAACTCACACTTCCTGCTCAATAGCGCCACTCAGGGATCTGTGCATAAAGAAAGCGGCCACCATGCATTTAAACATCAAAGCTTACAGCACCTGGTATTCCCAGGCGGTCTCCCATCCAAGTACTGACCAGGCCCGAGCCTGCTTGGCTTCCGAGATCAGACGAGAGCGGGTGTGCTTTTTTATTTTTATTTTTTATTGAAAGTTTTCCAGATACAAAAATTACATCAAAACTTTTCATCACTTTCAATACATTCCATTACAGTGCTAGTACTCAGTACAACATTCCTAGGCTTAAAAAGCTGTTACAAAGTTAAAAAATAGATACAAATAAGTACATTTAAAGGTTCAACTTAACAAGCCAAATCCATTCCAGGTACATTCCATGCTAAATCTTTAGAAACCCTTGGAGTAAAAACAGCATAAAAGCTTTGCAACATGTTTTCATACTTAAAGTACCAATACAGACCTTCAATATATCTTTCTGTTTTCCTTTTGAGAACATTCCAAACATCAAGCACCACTTTTCCTTTTTTGGCCACATTTCTTCTTTCCCATACTGCATTTTTTATCAACATTACTAACAGGTTCACAAACTTTTTACTTTGACATTTTTCCTCCCATCCAAACATTACTATCCTTTTCCATTCTATTTCCTATTCGTCCCAGTCCTCTATTAATTCTTTTATCATCTTTTTGCATTTCCTGTAAAAGCCCTCCAACTCTTTACAGTATAAAAATCCCTTCGTCTTCTTCTTGGCATACTTTACATGTTGCATTCTGTTCCATTCCAATCTTAGTTAATATACATTCGGTAAAAATTGCTTTGTGTCTTATAAAATACTCTAAACATTCCAGTTTGGTTTCCACAATCTTTCCCCTCATATTTCTCCATATACTTTCTTTTTTCAGATCTTTAAATCTCTGTAGCCAGAAATCGTTAGCAGCTGGTTCTTTAAAGACACCATCTCTAAAATAGCAATAAGACCGTTTCACATTACACTCCTTAAAATTACATTGTTTCCCTTTCAGTCTGACATAAATGTCTTTCTCTCCATTCCCTTCCTCCATATTTTCTATTCTTTTAATCCATTCCTTTGGTATTGCACTTTTGATAATTTTGTATTTATTCTCTATTTCTCGTTTGTTGCATTCCTCTTTTGCTTCCTCCATTGCATCCATTATAAATTGTGGTGGTAAGAACCCTTCTTGAAATTCATATAAAACATCTCTTACCCTTGTTATTCCCACCTCCATCCACTTTTTAAAAAAGATCTCTTTCCCATCTCTTAAAATTATTTTGTTTGAGAACAGAGGTTGGTTTAGAATGTTTTCTCTTCCTTTCAGATTATAATCTATTACAGTTAAGAAATCCCCCCAAGCACTTAAAATTTCCTTATAAAAGTCCGGTATTCCTTCCGCCATCCAGTTTTTTGTTTTCATCCATAAAATATCCTCCCCCAAATTAAAATTCCCACATTTGTTTAAAAAATATTTCATAACTTTCTTCCATTCTGTTTCATTTTCTTCTTGCAACAATTTTTTAACTATTTTAACCCTTAAGCAGTTTTTCCTTTGTTTAATATCCATTAACCCCAAGCCACCCTCTTCTAATGGTCCTAATAGAGTGTTGTATGCTATCCTTGGGGGTTTACCCTCCCACAGAAAACAGAAAACATTTCTTCAACCTCCCTTCCACCCACAAGGGCATTTCTGTCACATATAAAGCGTACCACAGCTTTGAAGCCATTAAAGCATTCAATACTAAAACCTTCCCTTTCAAATTTAAAGTCCTCATTCTCCAATAATTTAACCTCCGCTCTATTCCTGTTATCAATTCCTCCCACATTTTGTCTCTTACTTGCCTCTGATCCTTTCCCATTAAGATCCCTAAAATCCTAATTTCTTCAACTTCCTTAAAATTAAAACATTCCGTTAAAACTGACGTTGCCCCGAACCTCATATACACTGTCTTGTCCTCATTGATTTTACTTCCTGATCCTTTGCAATATTCTTGTACATTCTTCATTACTTTTTTTACACACTCTTTCCCTTGAACTATTATTGTTG
>VCII01000599.1:0-19997 GCA_006030095.1 Triplophysa siluroides | reverse complement strand
TGGTCTAATATAAAAATGATTTTATTACTATAGCACTCTCTTTATTTGCACAAAGTATAGTTTCAGTTACTATGTGTCATCCAAATTCACTGTCAATAATTGCTAAGGAATAGAGTAGCTCTAAGTGTAAACTTTCATTAGAGCCCAAAATGATGACTGTACATTAAAGCATTCAAGAATAACAGCATTTTATGTGTCAATGGCAAGGGCCATTTGGAGTCTCCAAGTTGCCTTTCTAGAAGGCCGCCTAGACATAAACTTGGATAAACATGTGAAAAACACACATTTTCTAAGGTATTGTCATCAAATTTGCTTGGTAAGGCTTGGTAAGGCTTCATGCTGTGATCCCAATGTGTTTTCCAGCTAATAGCTCCCAACTATAGTCATATGCAGGCAACTGTTTAAAAATAAAAAGTAGGCGGAATATTTTTTCCCCTCTTTCAGTGTGTTTAAAATTCCATTACTCAATAACAGTAGGAACAAACTTCAGAGTCTCACCTTTCAAAAGATACCAAAACCATGCGTATACTCAAAATGTTTCAAGAACAGTATGCACTTTACTTTGGGTATGTATTTTTTAAGCGTTTTTGCAAAATTTAACAGGAATGCAAAGGGGTTAATGAAAAACAAACATATTTTATCTTCTGCATTGAAAAAACTATTGAAATTTAGGAAATCAAATCAAATCCTATTAGAATAAGACCCAAAACATAGTACATTAAGTATTTTATTGGTAAACAGCTGATGGTTCGTTTTAGTATTTGAATACAAACATTAGGATTAGCATTTTGTGGTATTTTCATATTAAGTGGTATTTTGTAGAAAAGGCCATCGTAACCACACATTTACCATGTCTAACTGCAGTAATCATAGTTTTACCCTGATATTTGTTGTAAAACTACAAGGAAGTTTTAGTTAATCTGCCAAAAAAATCTGTTTACAAGACTTTTAATATAATCAAATCATGGTTAATTTTCTTAAGGGAGATTAACACAATGTGTTACCATGTCTCTCTAAAACTATTTGTCAGTTGTCTGGCGACTGTTTCTTGCTCTTAGGTCATCAGGGCCAAATGAACATGGAAGAAGTTCCTCCACTGTCATCTGGTTATAAGTCCCGTCAGCCTTTGACATATATACATCCCACTGTAAGCCAAACTGTATATACAAATGACAGTTGTTAAACATCAATGAAAGGTGAAAATGTCAATTAATGAAAGATTAACAGACCCCTGCAGTAAAGAGGTTACAGATATTATTTGTTAAACATTTCCAGTTTTCGAATTGGTGTCATTTTATTTGATCTATAATTTCATTTCAATTAAAAAATTATAACTGGTTTATATGCCACACCATAATTGCAGGTTTCATGAGTAACTATAAACGTAACTTATAACTGCTTTAATTCATAAAAGTAATTGTGAACTGCCTTATATTATAAACAAACAAACCTCTCTCATGACCTGCCTACAGGCTCCACATGGGGAAATAAATTGGTCCTCAAGGTCACTGCAGATTTCAGAAAAGAAAGCATATATCACTGTATTTACTACAAATCGGGAGATTCATCTTTTGGAAAGTATCGAACTATAGGCTACCTGGCAATTGCGATGGCTGTGAATGTTTTGTGTCCTTCAGACACAGCTTTGTTGATAGCTGTTCTCTCGGCACACAGTCCAAGATTGTAGCATGCATTCTCTACATTACAACCTGTTGAGAGTACAGATAAATGACCACATACTGTACTGATGAACCAGTAAACAATACAAGACAACACTTATATGATTTTTCTACAAAACAGACTGATGGAAAATGCTTTAGTTATAGTTAAAGCCCTAACTTTTCCTGTATTACATGCATGATTTATGATGAATCACCACCATTTGTTAACACCATAAATTTCACAGTCCACCATTTGTTAACTGGAAATGCTGTTCACTATACAGTATTAGATTAGTACAGGTACATATGTACATATACTGTCCTCACATACACATGTATACTCACTATTAGGTGCTCTATAAGAATGCTTCTGAATACAGAATTACAGTAACTATGAGATGTCATCACAAACCCGCTTGTGCTTCGAAAAATCTAAACCATCAGTTCCCTGATTTTTGTTCTCGGAAATCTCACCTGTGAAGACAGCTCCATCGCTTGTTAAGACAGCCGCCCCGACTCTGAAACTGCTGTAGGGACAGTACGCAAAATTTCTGGCTTCCTGGGATTTCTTAACAAGTGCTTCTGGGCTCCAGCTGTTCATATTGCTACTTGTTGGAGACTGTTCCAACGCCCAGTCTGCTTGACTTCCCTTTGTAAATGCAGAAGTTAGTTATGCAAGAAGTTAGTTAAGACACTTTTCGTGGAGAAATGAATACAGGGAGGAGTTTCAACCGAACCACGTGTCAACCGATTTGTCAATCTCAATATAAACAAAAAGAAAGAATGTATTCTACAAATATTGCTTTTTATATATTAAGGTGTATCGCCTCTGGGGCAAGAAGGTAAAAAAAGGATTGTCAACATTAATATATTGATATGTTTTTTCTTTCTCATGAGTACAACAGCAGATGTAAATGAAGAGGTGCAATGATTTTTAAAGGTAGAAGGTAAAGATTATCCTGTTCATTCAGTCCAGAGGTCACAGACTCATCACATGACATGCATAAAAACATTACTTCATAAAAGACATTTAAAAAACACACCATTTACAGTAAAATCGACATGATGGCAATCCTGATGATATTGACTATCGCTGCGTCCCAATCCGCACACTGTCATACTATATAATAGGCAAAAAGCAGTAGGCGAAAGAGTAGTATGTCCCAAACCTCAGTATTCATAAAACAGTAGGCGAGAAATTTCCGCCAGGTGCATTATTCTCGCAAGATTTGAACGTGTGTAGTGTGGCGTCCGAAACCGCCAACTTACCTACTATATAGCATGTGAAAACAATATAGTATGTCCCAAACCTCAGTATTCATAAAAGAGGTGAGAAATTCCCGGATGGCTTACTGGTTATGCCCACATTCTGAAGCACCCAGCGACAAATACTTGGGATACCACTATATCCCATGAGCCCATGGGAATTGATAAGTTCAAACAGGAGTATGGCGGAGAACTGCGAGGCAGGTGTTTTCAAATGTGAGTATTACTAGCCAACAACGCTCTCTTGCCGTTGCAGTCGCATTTGTTAAAGTGCTGTAGCGTAAAGTTAAGCTGTAAGATGCTATATAATATAGTATTTTGGAATTTGCTGTGAAAATGCTGTGTTTTAATATGTATAGCATAAAGGGGAGCTCCACGCACACGAGAGAGAGCAGAAAGCAATTGAGAGAGGTTGGAGAGACATGGAGGAGAGGGAGGAACAAAGACAACAAGAGAGACGACAGACAACTACGGGAGGCCAGAGAACGAGAAGAGAGATGGCAACGGGAAGCAACTGAGAGAGAGGAAAGGAGAGAGAGGGAGGCAAAGGAGGAGAGGAGAGAGAGGGAGGCAAAGGAAAGGGATGAAAGATTCCTTTGCCTCCTTGAAGTATTTGCAAAAAAAATAATTTATTGCATTACTTTCCCACTTTTTACGCCTTTCGATTTGTATTGAAATATAAATATTATTGTAAATACAACACATACAGTGTTACAAAGACAAACATAAACATGGCATTATTTATAGATTTACACACACATACACACTTTAAACATAGTAGTTGTACTTTAAAGTAAATACTTGGGATGAGCGAGTACAGCATTATCTGTATCTGTTAACCATATGAATTATCTGTATCTGTACTCGGACTGAGCGGGGCCTAACCCGGAAGTGGGCGGGATTTAACCTGTATGTTATTTTAAGCATGCAATTGATATGGGTTGATCAGAAATTGTTATATTTATTGCTGATTAAAAAACTATTTTCACGACAGCATCAGCATTGAGCTTCAGATCAATGGTTTTGATCACGATAACAAACGAACTATATACAGAACAAGTTTTGCAACAATGAATACAACACATGCGGTTAGAGCCAGCTGACGGTTTAAAAAAGAAAGTAAAACTCCGACAGGCAGAGGCGAGTCGCATTCTACCAAGCACCACGTCTGAACAAACCCCACGTTTATCAAAACTCTACTGGTTAATAAGTACTACAAACCGAAGTAAAAAACAAACCTGAAGCTGAAGAAACTATGGAGTGACTGAGGGAGAGACAGAGAGAGAGCTGTTCTCTTCTCAGTGTTCTGTGTGTGAGTGAGCAGAGCGGAAACAGTCAGCAACACAAAAACATCTGTATGTGTGTAGGGGGGGCGCTGTGACTAGCCTATCACAGAACGCAGACACAGTCAGCTACCCAATGAGGATTTTTATTCAATCCGAGCACAGATATTGACTCGTATTACTCGTATGATACATGACTCGGCAAAAGTGCTTTATCCGTACCGGAAACTTGTTTCAGCCGAGTAACCGGCTCAACTCTAGTAAATACAAAGTACATACTGGAATATTTAACCTATAGGTCCAGTAGGTTTATACAAAACTAATGCTGACAAACAGAAAGTGTCAAACTTTTTAATCTGTTGATCGGTTTAACAGGTAGTCCTGCTCGTGGAGGGCAGGCACACGGATGTTTGGAGCAGAGACGTCAGCAGCCAGATTGTCCCGCACTTGTTCTCCCACTATTGCTTCAAGGTTGTGTGGTTAAAATTCACGTTGTAGTAATCTATCGTCCCCCCGGTCAGCTTGGGCTTTTTTGGAGGAGTTTGATGCACTTCTGTTATACTTCCCCGAGGATGGTACTCCCCTGATGGTACTTGAGAGACTTCAATATCCATCTTGAAAAACCACAGGCTGCCAACTTCAACAACCTGACTGCGTCGTTTGACCTCAAGCGAGTCCCCACTTCAGCAACCCATAAATCTGGTAATAAACTTGATCTTATCTACACACGCTACTGCTCCACTCATCACTCCCAGGTCACCCCGCTGCACATGTCGGATCATATCCTCATCACTCTTGATCTCGACCTAACCTCTCCAGACACTAAACATGCTTCCCCACTGGTCACATTCCGGTGCAACCTACGATCACTCTCTCCCTCCCGCTTATCCTGCGGTCTCTGCCACGCTCTCTCCCTCTGAACAGCTGTCTCTCTCGGATGCTAACAGCGCCACCTACGCTCTTTGCTCCACACTCACCTCCTGCTTAGACAGCTTATGCCCTCTTACATCTGGGCCATCTCGTGCATCCCCTTCTACACCCTGGTTATCTGATGTTCTCCGTGAGCATCGTGCCACGCTCAGGTCTGCTGAGAGAAAGTGGCGCAAATCTAAAGAACCTACTGACGCCTCCTCTGCGAAAACCCTGTACAACCACGCAAAAATCAACAACTCTCCTGACCCTCGTACTCTCTTAAAACCTTCTCTGCTCTTCTTTGCTCACCTGCCCCCTCACCTCAATCTGACCTAACAGCTAATGATTTTGCAGCTTTCTTTGTAAAGAAAATGACCACCATCAGCAGGCAATTCTCTGCGCCACCGCCTCTTTACCACGCCCCAGACACATGCTCGCTCCTCTCTCTTTCTCTCTCCTATCTGAAGACGACGTTTCCAAGGTCATTTCTTCTAACCACCCGACTACCTGCCCACTAGATCCCATCCCCACTCATCTCCTCCAGGCCATCTCTCCATCGGTTGTTCCCACTCTGACCCACATTATCAACTCGACTCTTACCACTGGTACATTTCCCACACTCTTCAAAGAGGCCCGTTGTAATAAGGTTCAATAAAAGGAAGGAAGAAGGTGGGAACCGGCAAACATTTAAACATTTAATAAAAGAATAACAACGTAAATAAACAGCCGGCAGCCCCTCACGGACGACTGCCGGCAACACAAACATAAATCAACTTAACATGTGTCCGGGCCCGGTCCTCTCTCTTTGACGGTCCGGTCACTCGCCCCACACAGGCAGGGGGTACCCCCGAGACTGTGCTTGCTCCCTCCCCCTTCCTCAGGGGGGTCTCCCAGTACCTTTTCCCTGGGGGTATGTAGCGACGAGACGAGACAACGGAGACCCTGGCGGCCGGCGGTGGCTCCTCCTTTTGTGGGAAGTCGGCGGTGAGTTCCCTGTCCCCTGCTCCTCTCTCTCCCTTGGGCGGACGGACACAGGCTCCGGCCTCTGGCGGACGGTGGCAGCTCCCCCGCTCCCGCTTGGACGATAGCCACCCCATCTCGACCCAGGGGCGCGGCAGCAAAGGTCGCCATCTTACCGAAGCTTTGGCGGCCCACAATGGCTCCTCCTCTTCTCCAGAACCACCGCTTCGGGCAGCCACTGGCGGACACCCTTCGTCCGCGCTTTTCGAACTCTCCGGCACCGCGAGGCCACTCGGCGGCAAGGACTCTCCGACAGCATGTCTCTCCTTCCTCCCGGGTTTCGGCACCACTGTAATAAGGTTCAAGAAAAGGAAGGAAGGAGGCGGGAACCGGCAAACATTTAAACATTTAATCAAAGAATAACAACGTAAATAAACAGAGAACATGTGTCCGGGCCCAGTCCTCTCTCTTCGACGGTCCGGTCGCTCGTCCTCTTATGCTCCCGCTCTCCTTCGTGATACGAGACCGTTGCGTGCACAGCTGACGCTCATTAACACTCGCTCACCGGCCTCGACTCACGGTCTCGCCCTGCCTACTCCACTACACCCGTATTACACCACTACTGAAGAAACCCACTCTTAATCCTGCACTGTTAGAAACCTACAGACCGGTATCTCTACTCCCATTCATTACTAAAACTCTTGAACGTGTTGTTTGTAACCAGCTCTCATCCTTTCTCACCCAGAACAACCTCCTGGACAGCAACCAGTCTGGTTTCAAGAGCGGTCATTCCACTGAGACTGCGCTGCTCTCTGTCATTGAAACACTGAGACTGGAAAGGGCTGCCTCAAACTCATCTGTTCTTATCCTACTGGATCTATCTGCCGCCCTTTTACAACGTTAACCATCACATCCTCCTGTCGACCCTCAAGGCTATGGGTGTCTCTGGAGTGGTCCTAGAATGGTTCAGGTCTTACCTCTCAGGTAGTAGGTCATTTAGAGTATCATGGAGAGGCGAGGTCTCTGAGTCCCAACATCTTGACACAGGGGTGCCTCAGGGCTTGGTCCATTGCTATTTTCTGTATACATGACATCCCTAGGCTCTGTCATTTGGAAACATGGCTTTTCCTATCACTGCTACGCGGATGACACACAACTCCACCTGTCTTTTCAGCCTGACGATCCAACAGTTTCTGCACGCATTCCAGCATGCCTAGCCGATATCTCGCTCTGGATGAAGGACCATCACCTGCAGCTGAACCTTGCAAAAACAGAACTGCTTGTAATCCCGGCTGACACAAAGACTCATCACAACTTCTCTATTCAACTGGGGCTCATCAACCATCACATCTTCCAGAAAATCCAGAAACCTGGGAGTTCACTGATCAGGTTGCCTGCACCGCCCGATCCTGTAGATTCATCCTCTACAATATTAGAAAAATTAGACCCTTCCTATCAGAGCATGCTACGCAAGTCCTATTTCAGGCTCTTGTTCTGTCCAGACTGGACTACTGCAAAGCGCTAATGGCTGGACTTCCAGCTTGCAAAACCAAACCTCTACAGATGATCCAGAATGCAGCGCCTAGAGTGGTCTTTAATGAACCGAAGAGAGCAGACGTCACTCCTCTATTCATAAAGTTACATTGGCTCCCTATTGTGGTCCGCATCAAATTCAAGTCCTCCTCCTGGCCTACAAGTCCACCACTGGTTCGGCACCCCCTTATCTTCTTTCGCTAATGCAGACGATGTACCTGCCAGATCTCTGCGCACTGCAAACGAACAACGTCTTGTAGTGCCGTCCCAAAAAGGTCCAAAAATCTTCCAACTTAGCTCTGTATACTGTGGTAGGCTTTATGAAACCAGTTTTATTGATTGCACTTTTTTTTGTTGTACTTATGTTTTCCGAATTGCTTCAGTTGTTTACCCCATCTGTAAGTCGCTTTGGAGAAAAGTGTCTGCTAAATGACTAAATGTAAATGTAAATGGTTCAGGGGGGGCACCTTCATCGTGGTCTTCCTTATTCTCTGGCTCAACAACGTGCCCTTTGACAAGAGCCACATAGTGAAGCACAGCGCAACACGCAACAACCTCCGGGACGTAGGCAGGGCTGACCTCCAGGGCCTTAAAGAAAATGGAGCGCCAGCGTGTTTTCATCATGCCAAAGGCTCTCTCTACAATGCATCTTGCACGGGAGTGCTTACTGTCAAAACGAGCCTGCCCAGGGTTCTGTACAGGCTCTATGTATGGCGTGATGAGTCAAATGGGTGCACTTAGGCAAGGATAGCCACCATCCCCAATGATGCACTTTCCTGCAGGTGGATATGTGCCCCCAGCATACACAGGGCTGTTTTTCAGCACTCTGGAATCGTGCACAGACCCAGGAAATCCCACAAAGACATCAAGAAATGTCCCTGGTGATCAGTGATGGCCTGGAGTTGGATGGAGTGAAACAGCTTCCTGTTGAAATAGCAGCTGGAGTTGTGTGCTGGAGGTTTAATTCGGATATGACAGCTGTCTATAGCACCAACTACTCTTGCAATAGCTGGTGGTCCAGCCAGCTGTGCAAATCCTGCTCCCACTACATCCAGGTCATCCATGGGTGGAAAGCAAATCACCCTAGTCAAAATTCCCATGATGCCCTTGCTGACTCTGTGCACAATGTGATGCACAGAGAACTTGGGGATGTCGAATGTCTGTGACACCACTCTGTATGATGCTGCATTGGCAAGCCAGTGGAGGAACACAAGCACCTCGATGTCCCTTTCCCATCCATGGTCAGACTCCAGTGTGACTGCAGCAATGACAGACCTGATGGATGGTAAAGACAGGCGAAGGTGGTCAGCTGCTTCATCCAAATACAGCCGCAGAATTGGTACAGCTGTGTTCAGATGGCAGTAAATTCAAATCAAGCTCGGATTTATGTGATGTTTACTTGTACATGTACTTATAATTTTTTTAATCATTTATTTTCTCGCATCAAATTTCTGTACTGTACTGTCTGTATTAATCCATAGATGGCATATGGCAACACAATTACATTAAGTAGCCAATTTTAATACAATATATCGTATATAAGTATTGGTCACCACTTATCATTACATGACTACATGGGGGATATCAATGCATTTCTAGGGTACACTTTCATAAATCATAATTTCTAGGCAATAATACTTACATTCCTACACAATACAATTAGCAGTGATCTCCTAAAGCGAGATCGTCGAGTAGCTGCCCGACGTCTCCTTTGTGAAGGGATTACAACAATGATGGGAAAAGTCATGGAAGGTAAAGTTGTAGCGTTACTGATGTTAATGCAGCTGTCTCTCATTACTTTAATTGTTGTGCTTGTTATTACGTCACATGGTTCATCTCTGGCCCATGTACACTCCAGTACAGTAGGTGGCGGATATGCACCACAACCGTAATTTGCTCTCCGCCATTAAAAAAGGAAAGGAAAACAGTACGTACCCATTTTTCCCCGTTGAGTAGTACCTACTGAAATTGGGTGTACGTGTGTTCACCACTTGCTGTGCGTGTGTTCACTACTCACTGGATGGGTTAAAAGCAGAGGTATATTTCGGGTATGGGTAACCATAACTGACAAATAGGTCACTTTCACTTTTCACTCATTGAGTATGCGATTTGGGACACAGCGCCTGTTTTTTATTTGTTTTTATTTAAAGTTGAGATGCAACACAAGCACCAACACAGCTTTAGTCAATATTTACATTTATTCATTAAACAGATACTTTTTTTAAAGCAATTTACAAATGAGCGAGAGAGCATTAACATTTTGTCGAACATTTAGCTTTTCACATTGTCTTAAGGTTTATACATGATTAAACAGCATTTCCTACGATAAATGAACATATTAAACAAATATATTTATTTTCTTTTATTTCCATCTAAATTTATGCATTTATGTTTATAGTTTTTTTTCCAATATATTTTTTTGCCCTTGAAAACTACAATGTAAAGATATATTTTATTGGCAATTAAGGCAAAAGGAGAGAGAGAGGAGGCAGCAGGGATTTCCTAAAACGGGGCCAAACAAGTAAAAAACAAACAAACAAGTTTATTTAGTCTTTCACAAATGCTTATTTACTTATATGGTTATCATTCAGAGGGACAATATTTCAGACAGGATCAGACTTTTTGAAAGAAAACCTTCATTCAGATTGAATGGCAACACTCCTCACATTCGGGCAAATTTGTATTTTAGCTGTCAGCACTGATGATCCAGTCGATCCAGCGGTTGTAGTTTCTCACTTTCGTGTAGACACCGGGGTAGTACGGATGGGCACAGCTAATTCCCCACGACACAATGCCTTCTAAATTTCCATCACAAATGAGGGGGCCACCTGAATCGCCCTGTGAAAGGCCCTGTGTTAGGCCCTGTGTTATCAGAAGTAAACGACATATTTACTGTTAACAGGTATTTTGGGCAGATGTTTGAACTACACTAACATACTTTTTAAAAAAAACCTCCAAAACGGTAGACTAGTATCCTTTATAATAAAACATTGCTTTCAAAATAAAAAAGTGTCATCTTTTCACTGGAGTCAATAGCCTAAGTTACATATCTGTTTCTTCAAAACGCGGAAGTGAGCAATTTCTACTTGCATTAAACAAAATTGCAAAAATAACGACCAATTTCCAATCAAACAGAAGCCCACAGGGACATTACAATAGTTTTTTCAACAAAAATTATGACATTTTGTTATGTATAACAATACATGTCCTCGCCATTATTTTTGCAGTTTAGCTTTTTTTTTGCATCACATGAATTGCACAAACTGCACCTCCTTCACATTCAGGCCCCTGGTTACCTGACAGGAGTCTTTTCCACCGAAGCGAGAGCCAGCGCAGATCATGTTATCATTGATTCTATAATAATAGTAGTACAGGCAGTTGAGGATGATCTCCACGTCTACGGCCCGCAGGACAGGGGACAAATAGAAGCTATAGATTCGTGTCACACCCCATCCGCTCACGGTACAGCTGGCTCCTCCTATTGTTGGTAGAGGAGCGGGCTGAACGTTAGCGTTAATCTGTGCTGGAACATTAAGCTGGGGAGAAGCACCACGATGTCTGGTTAGATGAGTCATTTCTGTGCAACACGAATTTGCAAAAATAACATGTTTCTGAACATTTAATCTAAGAGTTTTGTGCACATACACACGAGCTGCCATTGAATTAACATATTTAATATATAAAACTAAATTAAAATTGTTGTGTTGATTACGATTAAAAACGATATATATATATATATATATATATATATATGTGAGTGTGTGTGTAATAAATATTTACTTATTTATGTTTATTATATTTATTTAAATTCATAAAAATAATTGAAATAACAAAAACATTTATATTATTGTAGTGTAGTTCCCATTGGTTTATAAAAAATATAGTAACCATATGTTTTGGTGTACTTATTCCCATTACCAAACTATTACCATATTTTTACTGCAAACATCATGGTTAAACTATAATTAGTAAATAACTTACGATATAATGTAGCTGTTGTCAATAATATATATTTATTGGTCATTTCTGTTTATTTAAGATACACGCCAAGTTATCAAAGTGTTTTAAGATAGCATTCCGCTGTACCGCTAGCGGCACACTGCGTGTTTTGGTTGATAACATCGGGAAATAGTACAACAACTTAGAAATAAAAAACCTAAACATATCACATATCTTTAAAAAGCTGAGATTCTTGTGATTCGAACGATGTAAACCATTTTAAGATACAATCAACACAGCCAATGCAATCAGAGTCTTTGTCAGACAACCAACAACCAAATAAGCAGCAACAAAACTGAAGAAACTCAGCCATAAAGCCTCCTGGTAGTCCACTGATCCATAACATTCCAACAAAAACGGTATAGTTACACTCTGAAGGGTCCAGTAAATCCAATTCAGTGAAATTTTTAGTCAACAACACATATATATGTCAATTAAACATCCAAGGAACATGGTAGTATCATTTCCATGTAGCCGACAGAGAGCTATCAAATCTCGGACGCATTCTGTGGTGTAGCGTCTCTTCACTTGTAAACATTGCAGATTTTTTTATTTCAAAATGGCCACTGCCCTTTTGATTGACACCATTTGAGCGAATAGGTGCATCTAAGAGGTGACAACAGCCAGTAATAGCCAAGGACCGCCCAGGATGAAGGATGGGACCGTCCTCTATTTGATTGACAATAGATCGATCCTGTCGCGTCAGAGTTTGCTAATGACGGGCGTATCTGATAGCCAATACAATTCTGAAAAGATGAATATGCAGCTTCACGGGAAACATTCAACCTGTAAGTAGAGAGGTCCGTGCACAAACACGCGTGCGGCTGTGCGTACATTCTAACAGGCAATCGTGACCGTGCGCAAAAGCTGCTAGGAAAGAGTTTGAGCGTGTAAAGAGTTTTACATTTGGAAAAAATGGCAAAAAGAGGGAGTAAAACATACTTCTCACTTGAAGAAGTTGTTGAACAATGTACCAGGCGTGAGAGTGATTTTTCGGAGGAAGACATTTCAGAAGAAGAGAGCGATGTTTCCTCCATTGATATTTTTGGATGGGGAAGACGTCACTCTCGACAAGTAAGTGTTTTCTTATATTATAAAACATATTTTACTGTTGGTACTGAGGTTTGTGTTTTGATGTGTACATTATATGCATGTAAAATAGTAGAATATAGAACTTTATTATTTATTTATATTTTATATCACAGACAATCATCTGACAGTGAATCAGATGAAGACGATGCCAGTCAGCAAAAAGCACATGATGACAGCACCTCTTCAGGAGAGGCATGTTTCCAATAACCTGTAATATAATTATAACATTTGTAAATAGTTTGGGTTTTATACATTTATTTAAAATGTTTTGGTCTAATATTAAAAATGATTTTATTACTATAGCACTCTCTTTATTTGCACAAAGTATAGTTTCAGTTACTATGTGTCATCCAAATTCACTGTCAATAATTG
Source organism: Triplophysa siluroides (assembly GCA_006030095.1). Classification (NCBI taxonomy): domain Eukaryota; kingdom Metazoa; phylum Chordata; class Actinopteri; order Cypriniformes; family Nemacheilidae; genus Triplophysa; species Triplophysa siluroides. The sequence goes on along the minus strand of VCII01000599.1, from coordinate 6,919 downwards.
CTAAGGAATAGAGTAGCTCTAAGTGTAAACTTTCATTAGAGCCCAAAATGATGACTGTACATTAAAGCATTCAAGAATAACAGCATTTTATGTGTCAATGGCAAAGGGCCATTTGGAGTCTCCAAGTTGCCTTTCTAGAAGGCCGCCTAGACATAAACTTGGATAAACATGTGAAAAACACACATTTTCTAAGGTATTGTCATCAAATTTGCTTGGTAAGGCTTGGTAAGGCTTCATGCTGTGATCCCAATGTGTTTTCCAGCTAATAGCTCCCAACTATAGTCATATGCAGGCAACTGTTTAAAAATAAAAAGTAGGCGGAATATTTTTTCCCCTCTTTCAGTGTGTTTAAAATTCCATTACTCAATAACAGTAGGAACAAACTTCAGAGTCTCACCTTTCAAAAGATACCAAAACCATGCGTATACTCAAAATGTTTCAAGAACAGTATGCACTTTACTTTGGGTATGTATTTTTTAAGCGTTTTTGCAAAATTTAACAGGAATGCAAAGGGGTTAATGAAAAACAAACATATTTTATCTTCTGCATTGAAAAAACTATTGAAATTTAGGAAATCAAATCAAATCCTATTAGAATAAGACCCAAAACATAGTACATTAAGTATTTTATTGGTAAAACAGCTGATGGTTCGTTTTAGTATTTGAATACAAACATTAGGATTAGCATTTTGTGGTTTTTCATATTAAGTGGTATTTTGTAGAAAAGGCCATCGTAACCACACATTTACCATGTCTAACTGCAGTAATCATAGTTTTACCCTGATATTTGTTGTAAAACTACAAGGAAGTTTTAGTTAATCTGCCAAAAAAATCTGTTTACAAGACTTTTAATATAATCAAATCATGGTTAATTTTCTTAAGGGAGATTAACACAATGTGTTACACCATGTCTCTCTAAAACTATTTGTCAGTTGTCTGGCGACTGTTTCTTGCTCTTAGGTCATCAGGGCCAAATGAACATGGAAGAAGTTCCTCCACTGTCATCTGGTTATAAGTCCCGTCAGCCTTTGACATATATACATCCCACTGTAAGCCAAACTGTATATACAAATGACAGTTTGTTAAACATCAATGAAAGGTGAAAATGTCAATTAATGAAAGATTAACAGACCCCTGCAGTAAGAGGTTACAGATATTATTTGTTAAACATTTCCAGTTTTCGAATTGGTGTCATTTTATTTGATCTATAATTTCATTTCAATTAAAAAATTATAACTGGTTTTATATGCCACACCATAATTGCAGGTTTCATGAGTAACTATAAACGTAACTTATAACTGCTTTAATTCATAAAAGTAATTGTGAACTGCCTTATATTATAAACAAACAAACCTCTCTCATGACCTGCCTACAGGCTCCACATGGGGAAATAAATTGGTCCTCAAGGTCACTGCAGATTTCAGAAAAGAAAGCATATATCACTGTATTTACTACAAATCGGGAGATTCATCTTTTGGAAAGTATCGAACTATAGGCTACCTGGCAATTGCGATGGCTGTGAATGTTTTGTGTCCTTCAGACACAGCTTTGTTGATAGCTGTTCTCTCGGCACACAGTCCAAGATTGTAGCATGCATTCTCTACATTACAACCTGTTGAGAGTACAGATAAATGACCACATACTGTACTGATGAACCAGTAAACAATACAAGACAACACTTATATGATTTTCTCTACAAACAGACTGATGGAAAATGCTTTAGTTATAGTTAAAGCCCTTAACTTTTCCTGTATTACATGCATGATTTATGATGAATCACCACCATTTGTTAACACCATAAATTTCACAGTCCACCATTTGTTAACTGGAAATGCTGTTCACTATACAGTATTAGATTAGTACAGGTACATATGTACATATACTGTCCTCACATACACATGTATACTCACTATTAGGTGCTCTATAAGAATGCTTCTGAATACAGAATTACAGTAACTATGAGATGTCATCACAAACCCGCTTGTGCTTCGAAAAATCTAAACCATCAGTTCCCTGATTTTTGTTCTCGGAAATCTCACCCGTGAAGACAGCTCCATCGCTTGTTAAGACAGCCGCCCCGACTCTGAAACTACTGTAGGGACAGTACGCAAAATTTCTGGCTTCCTGGGATTTCTTAACAAGTGCTTCTGGGCTCCAGCTGTTCATATTGCTACTTGTTGGAGACTGTTCCAACGCCCAGTCTGCTTGACTTCCCTTTGTAAATGCAGAAGTTAGTTATGCAAGAAGTTAGTTAAGACACTTTTCGTGGAGAAATGAATACAGGGAGGAGTTTCAACCGAACCACGTGTCAACCGATTTGTCAATCTCAATATAACACAAAAGAAAGAATGTATTCTACAAATATTGCTTTTTATATATTAAGGTGTATCGCCTCTGGGACAAGAAGGTAAAAAAAGGATTGTCAACATTAATATATTGATATGTTTTTTCTTTCTCATGAGTACAACAGCAGATGTAAATGAAGAGGTGCAATGATTTTTAAAGGTAGAAGGTAAAGATTATCCTGTTCATTCAGTCCAGAGGTCACAGACTCATCACATGACATGCATAAAAACATTACTTCATAAAAGACATTTAAAAAACACACCATTTACAGTAAAATCGACATGATGGCAATCCTGATGATATTGACTATCGCTGCGTCCCAATCCGCACACTGTCATACTATATAATAGGCAAAAAGCAGTAGGCGAAAGAGTAGTATGTCCCAAACCTCAGTATTCATAAAACAGTAGGCGAGAAATTTCCGCCAGGTGCATTATTCTCGCAAGATTTGAACGTGTGTAGTGTGGCGTCCGAAACCGCCAACTTACCTACTATATAGCATGTGAAAACAATATAGTATGTCCCAAACCTCAGTATTCATAAAAGAGGTGAGAAATTCCCGGATGGCTTACTGGTTATGCCCACATTCTGAAGCACCCAGCGACAAATACTTGGGATACCACTATATCCCATGAGCCCATGGGAATTGATAAGTTCAAACAGGAGTATGGCGGAGAACTGCGAGGCAGGTGTTTTCAAATGTGAGTATTACTAGCCAACAACGCTTCTCTTGCCGTTGCAGTCGCATTTGTTAAAGTGCTGTAGCGTAAAGTTAAGCTGTAAGATGCTATATAATATAGTATATTTTGGAATTTGCTGTGAAAATGCTGTGTTTTAATATGTATAGCATAAAGGGGAGCTCCACGCACACGAGAGAGAGCAGAAAGCAATTGAGAGAGGTTGGAGAGACATGGAGGAGAGGGAGGAACAAAGACAACAAGAGAGACGACAGACAACTACGGGAGGCCAGAGAACGAGAAGAGAGATGGCAACGGGAAGCAACTGAGAGAGAGGGAAAGGAGAGAGAGGGAGGCAAAGGAGGAGAGGAGAGAGAGGGAGGCAAAGGAAAGGGATGAAAGATTCCTTTGCCTCCTTGAAGTATTTGCAAAAAAAATAATTTATTGCATTACTTTCCCACTTTTTACGCCTTTCGATTTGTATTGAAATATAAATATTATTGTAAATACAACACATACAGTGTTACAAAGACAAACATAAACATGGCATTATTTATAGATTTACACACACATACACACTTTAAACATAGTAGTTGTACTTTAAAGTAAATACTTGGGATGAGCGAGTACAGCATTATCTGTATCTGTTAACCATATGAATTATCTGTATCTGTACTCGGACTGAGCGGGGCCTAACCCGGAAGTGGGCGGGATTTAACCTGTATGTTATTTTAAGCATGCAATTGATATGGGTTGATCAGAAATTGTTATATTTATTGCTGATTAAAAAACTATTTTCACGACAGCATCAGCATTGAGCTTCAGATCAATGGTTTTGATCACGATAACAAACGAACTATATACAGAACAAGTTTTGCAACAATGAATACAACACATGCGGTTAGAGCCAGCTGACGGTTTAAAAAAAGAAAGTAAAACTCCGACAGGCAGAGGCGAGTCGCATTCTACCAAGCACCACGTCTGAACAAACCCCACGTTTATCAAAACTCTACTGGTTAATAAGTACTACAAACCGAAGTAAAAAACAAACCTGAAGCTGAAGAAACTATGGAGTGACTGAGGGAGAGACAGAGAGAGAGCTGTTCTCTTCTCAGTGTTCTGTGTGTGAGTGAGCAGAGCGGAAACAGTCAGCAACACAAAACATCTGTATGTGTGTAGGGGAGGGGCGCTGTGACTAGCCTATCACAGAACGCAGACACAGTCAGCTACCCAATGAGGATTTTTATTCAATCCGAGCACAGATATTGACTCGTATTACTCGTATGATACATGACTCGGCAAAAGTGCTTTATCCGTACCGGAAACTTGTTTCAGCCGAGTAACCGGCTCAACTCTAGTAAATACAAAGTACATACTGGAATATTTAACCTATAGGTCCAGTAGGTTTATACAAAACTAATGCTGACAAACAGAAAGTGTCAAACTTTTTAATCTGTTGATCGGTTTAACAGGTAGTCCTGCTCGTGGAGGGCAGGCACACGGATGTTTGGAGCAGAGACGTCAGCAGCCAGATTGTCCCGCACTTGTTCTCCCACTATTGCTTCAAGGTGTGTGTGGTTAAAATTCACGTTGTAGTAATCTATCGTCCCCCCGGTCAGCTTGGGCTTTTTTGGAGGAGTTTGATGCACTTCTGTTATACTTCCCCGAGGATGGTACTCCCCTGATGGTACTTGAGAGACTTCAATATCCATCTTGAAAAACCACAGGCTGCCAACTTCAACAACCTGACTGCGTCGTTTGACCTCAAGCGAGTCCCCACTTCAGCAACCCATAAATCTGGTAATAAACTTGATCTTATCTACACACGCTACTGCTCCACTCATCACTCCCAGGTCACCCCGCTGCACATGTCGGATCATATCCTCATCACTCTTGATCTCGACCTAACTCTCCAGACACTAAACATGCTTCCCCACTGGTCACATTCCGGTGCAACCTACGATCACTCTCTCCCTCCCGCTTATCCTCTGCGGTCTCTGCCACGCTCTCTCCCTCTGAACAGCTGTCTCTCTCGGATGCTAACAGCGCCACCTACGCTCTTTGCTCCACACTCACCTCCTGCTTAGACAGCTTATGCCCTCTTACATCTGGGCCATCTCGTGCATCCCCTTCTACACCCTGGTTATCTGATGTTCTCCGTGAGCATCGTGCCACGCTCAGGTCTGCTGAGAGAAAGTGGCGCAAATCTAAAGAACCTACTGACGCCTCCTCTGCGAAAACCCTGTACAACCACGCAAAAATCAACAACTCTCCTGACCCTCGTACTCTCTTAAAACCTTCTCTGCTCTTCTTTGCTCACCTGCCCCCTCACCTCAATCTGACCTAACAGCTAATGATTTTGCAGCTTTCTTTGTAAAGAAAATGACCACCATCAGCAGGCAATTCTCTGCGCCACCGCCTCTTTACCACGCCCCAGACACATGCTCGCTCCTCTCTTTCTCTCTCCTATCTGAAGACGACGTTTCCAAGGTCATTTCTTCTAACCACCCGACTACCTGCCCACTAGATCCCATCCCACTCATCTCCTCCAGGCCATCTCTCCATCGGTTGTTCCCACTCTGACCCACATTATCAACTCGACTTACCACTGGTACATTTCCCACACTCTTCAAAGAGGCCCGTTGTAATAAGGTTCAATAAAAGGAAGGAAGAAGGTGGGAACCGGCAAACATTTAAACATTTAATAAAAGAATAACAACGTAAATAAACAGCCGGCAGCCCCTCACGGACGACTGCCGGCAACACAAACATAAATCAACTTAACATGTGTCCGGGCCCGGTCCTCTCTCTTTGACGGTCCGGTCACTCGCCCCACACAGGCAGGGGGTACCCCCGAGACTGTGCTTGCTCCCTCCCCCTTCCTCAGGGGGGTCTCCCAGTACCTTTTCCCTGGGGGTATGTAGACGAGACGGAGACGGACGGAGACCGAGGAAAAAATAAAAAAATATAGTCCGGTTCCCGACACAACCAGCCAGGGTTCTACCTGGGCGTTCGGTGGACGGCTCGACCGTCCTGGCGGCCGGCGGTGGCTCCTCCTTTTGTGGGAAGTCGGCGGTGAGTTCCCTGTCCCCTGCTCCTCTCCCTTGGGCGGACGGACACAGGCTCCGGCCTCTGGCGGACGGTGGCAGCTCCCCCGCTCCCGCTTGGACGATAGCCACCCCATCTCGACCCAGGGGCGCGGCAGCAAAGGTCGCCATCTTACCGAAGCTTTGGCGGCCCACAATGGCTCCTCCTCTTCTCCAGAACCACCGCTTCGGGCAGCACTGGCGGACACCCTTCGTCCGCGCTTTTCGAACTCTCCGGCACCGCGAGGCCACTCGGCGGCAAGGACTCTCCGACAGCATGTCTCTCCTTCCTCCCGGGTTTCGGCACCACTGTAATAAGGTTCAAGAAAAGGAAGGAAGGAGGCGGGAACCGGCAAACATTTAAACATTTAATCAAAGAATAACAACGTAAATAAACAGAAAATGTGTCCGGGCCCAGTCCTATCTCTTCGACGGTCCGGTCGCTCGTCCTCTTATGCTCCCGCTCTCCTTCGTGATACGAGACCGTTGCGTGCACAGCTGACGCTCATTAAACACTCGCTCACGGCCTCGACTCACGGTCTCGCCCTGCCTACTCCAACTACACCCGTATTACACCACTACTGAAGAAAACCCACTCTTAATCCTGCACTGTTAGAAACCTACAGACCGGTATCTCTACTCCCATTCATTACTAAAACTCTTGAACGTGTTGTTTGTAACCAGCTCTCATCCTTTCTCACCCAGAACAACCCTGGACAGCAACCAGTCTGGTTCAAGAGCGGTCATTCCACTGAGACTGGCGCTGCTCTAGGTCATAGAAGAAAAATGAGAATGGAAAGGGCTGCATCAA